>BCKX01000002.1:20050-186452 GCA_001600775.1 Malassezia dermatis
GTCCAGCCGACCTTTCCTACGCGTCAAGCAGTGCCGCAACCTGCTCCGGAGGCGCTGCCTACCGGTGCACAGCTCCAGGTGCCCCAGCTCACAGCACAGGGCATGTACCCGATTGTGGCGCCAGTACGGCCCACTCGTGAGCCGATCGAGACGCCCGCGCCGGAGCCGGAGCCGGAACCGGAACCGGAGCCCGAAGAGAGCCAAGCTGCGCCAGCGCCGCGGTCCTCCAAGTTCTTTAGTCGGTTGCCGTGGCGACGCCAGTCTATGGATGTGGCGGCCACCAATGGACCCGGCCTCACTAAGGAGCCTGGCTCGCCGCATGCGTCTGATGGAAACCCGCGCCTGGGCACCGTGCCGGCGTCGCCAGTCCCATCGCTCCATCCTGTGCAGTCGCGTACATCGATGAGCTCTACCCGGAGCGAGCGCCGCACCAAGACACCTGGCTGGGGTCTATTCCGTACAAAGAAGGCGTCCGGTCTTGCGAACGAAATCGAAGAGCCGGCAGCCGCCGCCGCGCCAGTAGCCTTGGCGACGAACTCGCGTGCACAGCCACTGCAGCCAGAGGACCTAGTTACTTATGGGTCTACGAATGCGCAGTCCGAGGCCCAAGCGCAAGCTCAGGCTCAGGCTCAGGCTCAGGCTCAAGCTCAAGCTCAAGCTCAAGCTCGTGCTCAGGCTCAAGCTCAAGCTCAGGCTCAAGCGCATGCCGAAGCTCAAGCTCGTGCCGAAGCTCAAGCGCGTGCTGAAGCTCAAGCTCGTGCTGAAGCTCAAGCGCGTGCTGAAGCTCAAGCTCGTGCTGAAGCTCAAACTGCACAAGCGCGTGTCGAAGCTCAAGCTCGTGCTGAAGCTCAAGCTCACGCCGAAGCCCAAGCGCGTGCTCATGCCCAAGCATACACTCAACAAGATCAATGGGCTTCTGTGGATGCCGCCCGTGCGCCATCGTACCCCCCTTCTGAGTCAGCCCCGGCGGCTCCGCCCAAAGAAGAGAATGGTCCAGACCTGGACATGGACATGGTCCCATTCTACCTTGCGCCGCCCGCACAGCTTGCCTAGAGCGCTTCATGTGTGTGTGTGGTGCCTGTATAGATCGAGAAGTTCTCAGCATACCGCATGCTATAGAGCGACCGTGTGCTGCCGATGCTCATCATCAAATGGGTCGTCGTCGTCCTCGAGCACATGCGTAGTCGGTGGCTCGTACGACTGCAGCGCAATCGACTCAGGCGGCGCCTCTGGGGCCGCAGCGTGCTCTTGTGTCTGTGCCGCCGCATCGAGTACAGGCTCGTACGCCCATGTCGGCGCTTCCTCTGACGCCGGCGCCCTGGCGAGGCCATAGCGTCCGCCATAACCGACGTACGTGTCAATCAGCACATTCATCCACAGGAACAGGAGGAACGCAGCGGACAAGTCAATCATGGCCCATGTCGCGAAGTCGACACCGCGGCTATCGGCCCAGCGCATCTCCTCGTCTGTCGCACTCATAAAGAGGATGCCGGCCGCCACAAGCAGGAACGGCGGCAGGTACTGAAAGATGTGTGTCGGGAACCACGCGCCGCGATCCGTCTCGCCAGTCGTGCCGCTCGGCTGGTCGCGCAGCACAAAGCAAATCTCAACGACGCGGCACACACCGCCGGACATGAGCGCATACCCAAACATGGCGTGGATGTGCGTGGAGATTGCGAGTGCCTGGTTGTGTGCGCTCATCGCCCATCCCGTGAGGAAGATGATCGTGGCAGGCACCACGGAGCGGCGGCCATGCCGGCTCAGCCACACCCCTAATGCGCCTCCCGTCCACCACAGCACGCCCATGAGCGTGTGCTGCAGATCCTTGTGCGTCCACGGCCCACCATGGTGCTCGGTAAACGTGTTCACAATACCCCACAGCAGAATCACCCACGAATCAAGGTACTCCTGCGCCCAGCCGCGGCGACGGAGCCACTCGACGGCGCACTTCATCATGATCAACAGGATGACAGAGTACGCGGCAAAGGCCGAGCCCATAATGTAATGCGCAAGGCACTGCCCGAGGTGCCCGCCGTTGCACCACGACTGCAATGTCGCAATTCCAAACACCATCTGCGTCCACCCGAGCACAGGGAAAGCGCGGCCGAGCACGCCGTGCACGCCCAGGATGATCGGGCGTACCGTGCGCTCGCGCGACCATGTGAGGTGCAACTTCAGGTACACACCACACGCGAGCTGCGTCAGTAGCGCCACGAACAACAGCGACGAAAATGTGCCGTGTACCGTGTGGCGGAACTGGCGCCCACCATGGTGCTGCCCAAACAAGTAAGCAAAGAGAGAAAGACCAATAGCCGTCGCCGAGAGCGGTGCATGCAGCTTGTGCCGCACGAGGCCCAGCACCATCGCGAGCGGGAACAGCACGGCCCACGCCGTCGCCTCGAGGCCAATATGTAGCCACAGACGCGCATCCACCGGCGCCTTTGCT
Source organism: Malassezia dermatis (assembly GCA_001600775.1). Classification (NCBI taxonomy): domain Eukaryota; kingdom Fungi; phylum Basidiomycota; class Malasseziomycetes; order Malasseziales; family Malasseziaceae; genus Malassezia; species Malassezia dermatis. The sequence continues at coordinate 22,497 of BCKX01000002.1, forward strand.
ACCTCCGGTGACGGCACATGCGCATGGTTACCATGTGCCTGTACAAGTCCCACACAGGCCGCAAGGAAGCACGCCGCGGCGGGCGCCGCGAGCGGTCGTCGCAGCATGGCAAGCGTCGGTGGAGGTTCACGTGTCTACGCTACGATGCGGCACTGTAAGACAAGGTAACGGCCGGCGGTCCCATGGTATTGAGCGCAGCTGGTGGCGCCGGCGACAGCAGCTGTGATGATGAGGATAAACGCGCATTGCTGTTCGCACCGCGACTCGAGCGCCGCGAGATGAGCCAGCTTGGCATCCACCCCCGCTGCGCGCTAGGCCCCTCGGCAATGCAGTACGACCAAAAGTTGTACCGCTTGAATACACGTATCGGTTCCTGTGCAGCGATGCGGAACGCTTGATCCTTCGATTCAAACTCCATGAGTGCGAAGGCCGCCGTTCCCTGGCTCATGACCGCATCGACGGGGATCGGCGCCTCAACCATGTGCGTGAGCCATGCCTCGTCGTCGAGTGGGAGTGGAGCCTTGACCATCTGCGCGAGCGGGCGCTTGATCTCAAGCAGGCACCCAGCCGGGACCCAGCCGGTCCATATCTCGGGTGCTGCGTTGCTCGAGGCAAGATACACGTCGCCACGGCCATCCGCTCCGGAGTCGCGACGCAGCGCCCACCAGCCCTTCACCTTGGACAGCACAACAAACGTATCGCCCGCCTGCATATCAAATTCATCATCATGGTCCGACTCGTAGGGATATATAGCCACCGCGTACGACACAGGCTCGGCTGGCAGCGTTGTAATCGGACCGTGTACACGCGCGTCGGGCGTGAGAGGGGACGAGCGCAGCCGCTCAAAGGCGTGCACGGTAAACAGGCCCGCGACTTCCTCCTTGGCTGTCCGCGCCGCGCGTAAATGCAATGCGTCGTGCTTTTGGGAGTTATTCCCAAGCCCATAGCGCCACTTGACGGCGAGCTTGCGCTGCGCAATCGTCCAGGGCGACTTGAGCTCCGACACGGGACGCAGCTGCAGGCACGTTTCCGGCATGCTCTCGCGCATGCGGTAGAGGACCACGAGCGGTCGTTCATCGTAGGAAATACACCGTTCCGTAGAGCCGTACGTGGCAAACAGCACATAGTTGCGCCAGTCATCGTGCACCTGGTACAGCTCGAACACGGCCGGCAGAAGCACAAAGCACGGGTCCTCTGACGATACAGTAGCGTCCAGCCGACCGCTGGGATACTGCTGGACAATGCCGCGGCGCTGGAGGAATGCCACCAGCGCATCACACAGCGGCGCCATATGCGCCGCATTCGCCGTTGGCTGCGCGCGCGCATTGAGCAGCGACTCGTTGGACGCCCACACCGGCGGCCGATCGGGGTGGAACCAGCCCTCCTGCGTGATGGGCGGCGCAGCTAGGCACGCCTGGCTTCCCCCCCGTAATCAAACGGCCCATGCACAGCATCCGTGTGCCCTGTCGCGCGCGCGAGTGCGACCATGTCCTCGTGCAAGTGTGCCACTGTCGCACTGAGTTGCGTCACGCGCGCCTCGAGCCACTGGATGTGTTGGTTACGCGCGTGCAGCTGTTGCGACACCGAGTCGAGATCTACCGAGTTTTGCCCTGCGGTCAGCGGCGTCCACGTACCAGAGGGCACCCAATCCTCCCTGTCAATCGGGATCCCTTGCATTTGCTTCAGATGAAACAGCTCGGTGAGCAGCATGCGACGGTGGCCTAGCGGGGCTAAGCCCAAGTCCCGCAAACTCGCTTCGTCCATGACGATGAGTGCCTCGCCATCAACGTCGTTCTCGACGAAGCTCGGCACATACTGCTCCAAACCCAATTTCCTGAGCCACTCACTTACACCTGCCGTGGTCCACTGGCGTACGTCCCCCATTGGCGCCGCCATTGCACGGGGCCGTCGTGGTGCAATAGCAGCACGTGGTCAGCCCCTGTTCGACCTCGCGCCGCCCTGGTCGGCGGCTGGTCCTGTGGAGGTATCCTACTAGGCCACAAAACACGTCACAAGAAGCGTGCCTGGGCACAGCCGCGACGGTTGGGCACGCGAAGTGTCGTTGTCCGCTCATGCCTGAGGACGCGGCCGCCGTCGCCGCCGACGTGCCCGGCAGCGGCGGGGACGCCGCGGGACAAGCCTTAATGCAGAGCGATACGGGCATGGCGTCAGCGCGTCTCCATGCGATCGCCAAGCTTCGCCGCGCGGCATCGCAGCGGGAAGTGCGTCACGCCACACCACGCACGGCACCGCCGGCGGAGCCTGTACCGCAAAAAGAAGAGTCGAGGACTCCGCAGAAAGAGACGCCCGCGGCGGATGCGCCCACCGAGGCGCCACCTGCGGCGCTCCTCCCCTCACCGCTCCCCTCGCTCGAGCAGCTGCGGCAGCGCCTCTTGCGCGAGCGCAAACCCACCGGCCTCTCGCGCTCGGCCAGCGCGAGCGCAACAAGCCAGGTCGCGCGCGCCTATACCATGCAAAAGCTCCTTGGGTCCACGACACCCCTGCCGTACCAAGACATATTTGCCTTTGTGCGTGGTGTGAACCAGGCGAGTGTCACAAGCGACACACCATCTACACCGCCCCGCAACGAGGCAGCGACCGAGGTGAGTCCGAAGCGAGCGACGCTTCTGCGCAGTGTCTCGGCGCGCGATGGTGCGCGGATCCGCAGGGTCCGCCGCATCGGCCGCCAAGATGCTTCTTCTGATACCCTACCCGCCGCCTCGCCGGAGGCAACGCCGCCGCGGGCTCCTGTCTCCGCGTCCACCTTCTCGGACGACAGCAGCTCGAACACCGCGCATGATTCGACGGGCTCGTCGGGCTGGCGCGTGAGTCTGTACTATTACGACTCGAGTCCGTCTAGCCGCCAGACCTCGGTCGGTACGACGGCCCCCGTCGGCCCAGGCGCCATGCCTCGCGCATCCGACTCGTTCCAGGGCACCGGTGCAACTGGCGCGGCACCGCAGCACGATGCCCCGCGCCCGTCACTGGAGTTGCATACTCCTCTGCCTACGGGTCTGGCACCTGTCGCCGCCGCGCCAGAGGACGTGTGGCGGACCCCATGCGCCGCGCCAGTACTGACCGAGGCGCATGAGGCTATGGAGTGGCGCACGACGGAGCGCGGCTCGCTCAAATCGCCACCGCTGTACCGCCAGAGCCCACCCAAAACACGCGCACACACCCCGGCCCCATCGCCTGACACGTCGCCGGTTGGCATATCGGTATCACCACACGCAGTGTGGCAGAAAAAGCCGCTACCTCGGCTGCCACCGGTGCCGAGCGCGCGCGTGCCTCGCGACTCTGTCTCTGGCGATACACTCCCTCTGGCCCCCCGCCCGAATGCCACGCCGACGCACCCTTTCCCCGATATGCTTGCGCCGATGCTTGCACGCTCGGCCTCACTAGGGACTGGACGACGCACACCGCGCGACGACGATGACGAGCGCAAAGAGGCGCGTGTGGCGCGTCTCTGGGGCTCCCTGCGCCGCAAGACGTCCATGCGTGCGCTTCGGCGTCCCAGCGGCCACTCTTCCCCCGCAGCCAGCACTGCGACGAGTGGCGACTCGGCGTGGGCGACAGTGGCGCTCCTGACGGAGGCCGAGGCGCCGTTGCATGAACCTGTGGTGACGCTTCCTGTGACGCCAGCGATGCTGATGCAATGGAACCAGACACTAGACCGGCCCGTGCGCCACCTGCTCTCGTACCTGCCCGCCGAGGTACCGTGCGACATTGCGCTCGATCCACCGCGACGCCTGGTGTGTGTACTACCCCTGCTCCAGGCGGCTGGCGACGAGTTTGTCAAGCTGCGGTACGCGTTTGTGTTCCAAGACGTCCTCGTGCTGGCCAAGCCCCCCCTCATTGTGCATGGTGACGAGTCGGTGCCTGATGTGATGCTGCGCAAGCTGAGCCAGGCGCCTGCGCTAAGCGAGCCATGCGTGCCGTTTGCGGTGCTGGACCTCGCACAAGTCCAGATGCAATTGCAGCGGCACGGCGAGCTGAACGGTAGCGAACTGCGTCCGTTCAATGCGCCCCACCTCGCAACGCCGCATGCGCGCCTCGACTCGATGCTCGTTCCACTTGCACGTGAGATGGGCCTGCTGCCCGGCGAGTCGGATGCGGCGACGCACGCTGCCACCCAGGCGCACCTACCCTACTTGTGGGAGCCACTGGACCGTACGGTACTTTGGCGTTTCCTGCAGGAGCGCCCACAAATGCTCGCCCCCTTTGTTGCGCAGTATCGCGTGCGTGGTGTGCCGCTGGACGTGGCCTTGCGGCAATTGCTCCTTGACCTGCCGCGCCCCGAGAGCGCCTCATCAATGGAGGCACTGCTCCTCGCATTTGCGAGCCACTGGCATGCGAGCAATGCGGCCGAGTGGCCGGCACATACGCTCGAGTCTGTGACGGACCTGACGTGGGCGATTGTGGCGCTGAACGATGCGCTGCACCAGCCGGACGGACACTGGGCAGTGTATGGCCCTAGCCTGTCACTCAGCGACTTTACGATGGGCTTTCGCACGCACGGCGCGTCGCACGCCGTATCGGACCGCGAGCTCGGCGAGATTTACCTGTCTGTACATACGTCACCGCTCGTGCTGGGCGGCTCCGACGCGGATCGGCGCACGATCTCCATCGATGCGCACGCATGGTACGAATTGGGCGCGCTGGGCGTGCCGAGTGCGCCAGTGCGTGTGTGCATCGACGCACCGGACCCTGATCTGCAGGTGCATCTTGTTGGCCCTGGCCTGCTCGTCGATCCACCGGTCCTTACTTTTGCGCACTCAGCGCACGCACAGTTCACGCTGTGTGCGGCCACCCCTGGTCCCCATGATCTCATCTTCGTGCGGATGGGTCGCCATGCACGTTTCTACGGAGGCCATGCGCCGGCGCATGGCATGGCGGTGCTTCCCCGGTCGGTGCAGGTACGCGCTGGTCGCGAAGCGCCGACTCCCCGCACGACGCTCTCGCTTGTGTCGACCGTGTCGGGTACTACCCATACGTTCTACCTGACCGATACACCGTCGGCGCAGCGCGTCACGGCGCTCCTCCAGTCGACGATCGAGGCAGCGCGCGCACATGCGCTGCGCCTTTGCCCAGCCGAGTGGGATGTACGTGCGCTGTGCCGCCGTGTGCTGGAGGCGTCGCTTTTGCCGTCGGACGACGCGAGTTGCACGCGCCGTTCGCCGCCGCCAGCGACGGGCCAGGCACTCGTGCAAACGACGCGCGACAACAGCTTGCTCATGCACGTGCTTCGGCCGGCGTAGGTGCGTCTGCGCGCTCAAACACGCCGACAGCCGGTGCGGGTAGCTCGCGCAGAACGCGGTGCGCAACCCAAAAGCGCATAGCGGCCGTGGCACACTCGCGCTCGAGGCCGAGCGCCGCTGCGACATTGTCCGCGGTGACTTCTGCCTCGCCGAGACCTGCCACAAGCTCGGCGACGGCGGCCTGGAGCGGCGTCGCACGCGCTTCGATGCGTCGCCCATCGTCCATGTCGATAGCCATATCGACCGTACCGACATAGGGCAGCCAACGCACGCGCTTGCTGGGATGGGCCTGTGCATAAAATGCAGCGCACGTATCGAGCAACTCAGCGAGGCGCCGCGGAAGGGTATAGGTGCGCATATCGATCTCGGGCCAAAACTGTCGCGACACAATCAGGGGATGCACGGCCTGTGCGTCACGGGACGCGTTGGCGTCGCGGTGGAAGCGCTCATCGAACGCATGCGATGCGGCCACATCGGCGAGCATCACATCGCACGGGTGCAAGCTGCTTGCGCCGAGCCGCCGTTTAAAGATGGCATTGTTGCGATGGACACGCCGCGTATCGTAGTCGATCGTCTGGACGAGCTGCTGCGCCGTGTGCCGCTCGAGCGCCTGCAGGAATCCATCGCGATCGTCAAAGATCGAGACGAGCAGCCCAATCACATCACGCGAGCGCATCTGGCTGTACGCGGGCCCCGCATCCACCGGGCGCGGCGCCCACGTTGGGTCCGCCCAGTACTCGGGCCGCGTGTATTGCTCGTCGGTGGCCTCTGCCTCCGCGTCCAGCGCGGGGCCATCGGCATCGCCCAGTGCCCCCTGCTCCAGCTCGGTGCGCAGGAGCTGGAATGCAGGGTCGTCGCCCAGCAGCGCATGCACCACGGCCTCGATCGTATCCTTGCGCGTGCGCAGGTAGCTCTGCACGGGCGGCAACACCTGGGAGAGCACTACGCCGCTCGAGTCGACGAGCCGCAGCGCATACACAATATTGACATAGTACACCAGGATCGCATGCGTAGCGACGCCAGGGTGCAGCAGGCGCGCATGCAGCGCCTGGGCCAGCGCCCGCACGAGCTCGGCGCGCTCGCCCGTCTGCTCCAGCCACACGACCACATCTTCCATCGCCGCTTGGCTGCGTGGGTAGTCACGCACGAGCTCGTACAGCTGCTGGAGGCGCTGCATTCCCATGGCATGCGCGAGCGAGTACTCGAGGCGCAAGTACAGCGACGCATGCTCCGCAGGTGCTAGGCCCTCGTCGGGCGCGTACGACACACTCACGTCCCACACGTCCGCGGCCGCCGCATTCGCAGCGCTCGCACTCAGCGCGGCATGCGCAGGGCGCGCATCGAGCACCTCCGCGAGCGCCGGCATGAGCTCGTCCCGCAAAAGTGCCTGCAGCGCAGGGTACGTCGCTACCGTTTGAGCGCCTTGCTTCGTGGCGCGCGCAGCCGCCTCGTGCAGCACATCCGTGGCTGCTTGCATCAGCGCACCGTGAACAAGCACATCCAGACCAAGCGCACGCAGCTGTGCGACAACATGCACCGCGCTCGCCTCGCGTGGGCCCAGCAGCGGGGCCGCACTGGTCGACGGCCCCGGCGCCGAGCGCCCCTGCAGCACGCCAGCCAGGTACGTGCGTACCGCATCCATCGCGCCAGGCCGCAGGGCAGCTGCCAGAAGCGTGCGGCACTGTCCGAGGAAGGCCGACGCGTCCGTGTCGGGCGTACAAAGCTCCGTCCACAGCGCATGGCGCGTGCATACCCACTCGAAGCACGCGCGGATCGCGGCAGGCAGCCGCGCAGATGCGTCGGGGCCCACAAGCGGCGCCATAGCTTCACAACACAGTGCGTAGTATGCATCCGCACATGCATCGAGGAACCACGCCGCGACGTCTACGCCACACGCGTGCAAGGCATGCAGGGCCTTCTGCGGCGCCGCTGCGTAAGCGTGAAAACGTACCAGCCAGTCGCGCATCCGCCGCCCATGGCTCGTAAACACTGTATGCGCGTGTCACTACGTCCCATGGCGCCTCGTGCGTGGACGCGTGAGCCGTGCACGCGTCCAGCGCCGCGTCCCATGCGGCGTCCATCCTGGTTGTCGCGTCGGACGTGTTATCTGACTAAACAGGGCGACCGTCGCGCCTGCGCTCCCTCGCGCTGCACGGGGATGGCGCTCGAGCACCCGATGTACGCCCGCGTCATCCTTGCGGTGATGCTGCGGTGTGCTTTTGGGGCTCTCACTTTCATATCGCTTACGCACATGGTGCGTTCATGCCCCAAGTCCCTGCACCTAGGCGTGCTGCTGGCGGCAGGCCTCGGCACCGCGTCCATGTGCGTGTCCAATGTGGACAAGGACTGGATGTACCTGACACGCACCCTCTTCCATATCAACTACATTGTGTGCGTGATACTGCAGCAGCAGCTTATTATGTGCTGGTTCACTATCCTTCAGCACCATGCGTCGCAGGAGATTTTACTCGCGTCACTGTACGCCAAGTTCTCCCGATGGAACTGGTTCCTCCTCTTGGGCCTCACCCTTACTGCCCTGCACGACTCGACGCGAATAATCGTCCCTGCCGCTATCATGCTCGAGTTTGTAGCGTGCGCGGCCTGGCTCGACGGCAGCGTCTTCGCGCGACGTGGGTCGAGCTTGCCAACGCGCAGCACGCCGTCCGTACGCTACGCGCCCGCCGACTCGAAGCAACTCCTCGATGTGACTCTGTTCCACATGCACTGGGACTCACATTCCCTGCATATGCCGTACGATGGATCACGCATTCTCTTCAGCAAAATGTCACAGTCCTTGGTGGTGGCTTCGGTGATGCTCTGCGCCTCGTCGGCTGCGCACCTCCTCTTCTACGTGATCTGCTCGCGTTATACCAAGCTATGCGACCTGGACTATGAGTACATTGGATTCTTCTTTTGCTACTCTATCGGCCCACTACCCTTCTGCCTCATGCTCGTCGCACCCGGCTTCCTGTCGCGCTTCGACACGTCCAAACTTCCGTCGTAGCTGCTGCGGTCGTGTATTACATAAGTAAAAGACTCGGCCCTGCGCGGGTGCCCTGCTCCTTGCCATGAAGGTGCTTGTCACCGGGGCCACTGGCCTGCTGGGCCGCGCGGTCATGCGCGCGTGCCTCGAGGCAGGGCACGAGGGTATGTCATCTAACTCACACAGTCACGGGTACCGCCTATTCGCGTGCGAGTCCCCCGCTACTATGCGTCGATTTGACCGACGAGGCGGCCGTTCAGGCCCTCGTCGAGCATGTGCACCCGGACGTTGTGCTCCATCTCGCCGCTGAGCGCCATCCCGACCGCGTAGAGCGTGATCCAGATGCGGTGCACTCCCTCAATGTCGAGGCGCCAGCATGGATTGCGCGCGCCTGCGCAGCACAAACGCCGCCGGCCTACCTGATCCATGTGTCCACGGACTATGTGTTTGACGGCCGCGCCCCGCCCTACACAACAACGTCGGAGCCGAACCCACTCAACTCCTATGGCCGAAGTAAGCGTATGGCCGAACTGGCCGTGCAGGAGCATGCGCGCCCGGGGTATGCCACGTGTGTCCGCGTTCCCATTCTGTACGGCGAATGCGACTCGCAGGCCGAGTCGGCCGTCAACGTGCTACTCGATGCTATTCAGGAGCGGGGGAAGCGAATCACCATGGATGCATATGGTGTACGCTACCCTACCTTTGTTGGTGATGTGGCGCGTGTCCTCCTGGACTTGGCCTCGATGGCTGTCGCGGGCAATAAGCCCATGCCGCCAATGTTGCACTATGCCGCGCGCGAGGCCATGACCAAATACGATATGTGCCTTGTCCTTTCGCGCTTATGGAACCAAGTCTGTGGTGCGCCAATCTTGTCGACCGATCATCTGGATCCGCAATTCGAGGCGGATCCTCACGCAGCCACTCTGCGTCCTGGCCACTGCAAGTTGGACGTGTCGGAAACGGAGGCACTAGGGATCGATGTCTCGCATGTTCCTTTTGATGAATGGTGGCATGCCTACTTGACACGTCTCGGCCCCCCCAAGCACACGCGGGAAGAGAGTGCCAAGGGTGCAACTCCCACAGAGCTTGGGGCCGAGGCCGAGAAGGAGAAGAAGGAGGAAAAGAAGGGGAAGGAGAGAGATCACGAAGTAAAGGACGAGGCCAAGGACGAGGCCAAGGACGAGACAAAGGACGAGACAAAGGACGAAGCAAGGGAAAAAGCCGCAGCCGTGCAGGCCAAGCCTACTCCAGAACCCACCGATGCTGACCATGCACCCCATACGCCATCGTCCCCGTCAGACGATGCACGCTACGGCACACCGACGCCTCCCGAGTCCGGCTCAGTACCGCCTGCAACTGCTGTATCCTTTTCTGTGCGTGTGGGTGACCCCCAGCGCGTGGGTGACCCAGTGACGGGGCATGTCGTGTATGCTGTACGCGTCTCGACCAATGCACCATGGTTCTCACGTCTCGAGCTCTCTGTGTTGCGTCGCTACAGTGATTTTCGGTGGCTTCATGCGGCGCTTGTCAGTAACTGCCCCGGTGTCATTGTGCCGCCCATCCCCGAAAAGGTCAAAATTGGGCGCTTTGCGCCGGACCTGATCGAGTTCCGGCGGTGTGCGCTGGAGCGTGCTCTGCAGCAGATGCTGGAGCATCCGCGACTCCAAAAGGATGAGGATCTGAAGCTCTTCCTTGAAAGTCCGCGCTTGGCCGCCGATATTCATGCGCGCGATACTCTCAAGGGCCCTGTCATTACTCCCGATCACAAAGCGCTCTTTGGCTGGCGCCAAGCGCTGCAACAGCCCCGCTTCCACGATCCTGATGACTGGTTCCGTCATCAGTTGGAATACCTGGCGCAACTCCAGATGCGCATGAAGGAGATTGTCGCAGCTGTGTCAGTGCTCGCTCAGCAGCGCAAGGCGCTGGCGACCGCACAGGAACAGCTGTACGAGTCTCTTGTGAGTGTATCCGGCAGCGGCCTCTCGCGCAGTGTGTCGACGTGCTTTGCGGCGCTCGCCGAGACGAAGAAGCACTCCTCTGAGGCATCAGCACGTCTTGCGCACCACGAGGCCAATGTCTTGGGTCTTGTGCTGTACGAACACGAGCGCCTGGTCGGCAGCGTGCGCAAGTCCTTCGCAGCTCGTGAAGACGCCTGGCAGGCATGGCAGAAGGCCGAAGAGGAGCTGAACAAGCTTCGCGTGCGGCACGCCAAGCGGCCGGCGCAGCATGCTGACACGCAAATGCAGTCGCTCACGCAGGCAGAGCTTGCGAGTGTCGCACTACGCACGCGCTTTGAAGAGGTATCGCGTCTGTGCAAGAGCGAGATGCAGCGTTTTGACCATCACAAGGTCGTTGAAATCCGCGCAGCGTTCGAGGCGTATGTGCGACGCTTTCACACACTCCAGGCTGAGGCCAATGAAGAATGGACGCACTGCGAACGCGTGGTCCTGCGCCAGGCCACACGAAAACATGGGGGTACGTATACTTCACAGGACGTCCAAAAGATTATCGCTTCGGCGAATGCACATATGTTAGACTGCCGATCTGCATGACGGACAATTTTCGTATGATGGACGCCCTGGCATACCTGAGCATGCTGACAGTAGGCCCTCCCCCGTCGTAAGTAGCTCCTGTACCATAGCCATGTAACTATACATCTACAGGGCGGATCGCCACGAGCGTGTCGTTGACAAAGCGGCACAGAATGTCGTTGCGTAGCGATGTCTCGACCAGCACACCCTCCACACTGGCGACTGCCTCCATGATGCGGACCGCGGCCTGCGCACTGCGCGCCTCAAAGTCCGGCGACACGTCCATCTGGGTCTGTGCGTCGTCAGCGAGTGCCGCCATCGGGAAGCCAAACTGCTCATCGCGCTCCGCGGGCGTCCGAGCAGCCGGCACAGCACCACCATACGTGTATGCAGGGCACCCGAATCCCTCGCGCTGCAGAATCGTCTGGGACGCGCGTGTCATGTAGCGCAGCACAAGCAGCGACAAGAATGCCACGCCACAGGGCGACGGCGGCTGGCCCGCCACGAGCGTCGGCACCGAGGGCGTGCGCTCCACATCAAAGGCCAGGAGGCCAGGGTGGTCCTGCGTGCCGCTCGCTTTCGGCGCACTCACAGCACGTGTTACACCCGGTTCCTCGGCCATGGGAAGGTGCGTCAGGACATGCTGCAGTAGCTGCGCACGCTGCGTTGCCTCATAGCTCGATGGCGCAACAAAGGTACAGCCCAGGCACCGGCACACACCATCTGTCGTGAGCGATATATGCGCCTCCAGATGTTCACGCACAGCAGCCCAACTCGGCGCTTGCGCATTGGGGCACCCCACCCACGGACATAGAGGCCCAGGTATAGCGCGGATCCGCGGTACAATGCCGCGGATCACAAAGCGCGGCTGTGCTCCAGGCGCCCCTGGGATTACCATCGCCGCAGCACCGGGGAACGCTTGGGATACGTTGCGGATCAGGTTGGCCGCCGGTTGCAGTGGTGCACCACCTTGGTTCGCTGTGGGCGTGAATTGGTCGCGGTACGTGATCCAAAACTCCATTTGGGTGACCTCGCCCTGCGGGTCGTACTCAAACAATGTCTTCATCCACTCCATCCCGCGCTCCGGCTCACCAAGCCGCTCCAAGCGTGCCTGCACATCAGGCGGCAGCTGCTTGTAGCGTGCGCGCTCAGCCGGCGTCATTTTCTCGCGGCGCTCCAGCTCGCGGCGCTGCCGCGCACGCGTCACGCTAGGGACATGTGCTGCCCACCACGCGCCTTGGTTCACAGTCAAGTCTGTGTCACGCTCCCACACCGACTTGCCTAACGCGAGATTCCGCGCGAGGAAGCCGACAATAGCATGCGTGGGAGAGGCCTCGTGGCCGCTCGGGGCGTACGCGCGCTCATCCAAGCTCGTCAACACACCCAGTAGCAACGCATTGTCCCCAACCATGACCAGCTGGTATAGCAGATCCAATGCGGCCTCAAGCAGCTCTGGATCTTGAGTTAGTGGCAGCAGTGTGAGACATCGGGTGATCAAGCGCAAGTGCGTCGGCTGCAGGCTCGTATCAACCTCCGCTAGCACAGGCGCATTGGCTGTGTTGGATGCGAAGGCACGGAGGCACCGCAGCGAGCCCAGCAGCAGCGCACGGTCTTGGGAGTGATGCGCCATATCGTACAGCCGCGCAAAGATTTCGTCCTCCACAAACTGCGCGGCCTCTTGGGTATGGTGTAGCACGAACCGCTGGCGTGCCCAGTCACTTAAAACGAGATGGGGCGCAAGGCATTCGAGTACCTCGAGCATGTTCACACGCAGGTCGTGGTACTCGTACACGTCTTCCAAGGCGAGTCCTTGGTGTATGACATCGAGCACCATAGGCACCTGTGCCAGACTTGTCACGTTAGCGCACGAGAGGGACAAATTACGCAGGATCAATGTCGCTTCGGCTGCGCGACGCAGCAGCGCTGCGTCGCGCGCGTACCGGGCAGGTTGAAAGGGCGCATCGGCCGGGATAGGCGGCATGGTGTTGCGACGCGCCAGGGCAACGCTGGTTGCCGCGATACCCACATATTGATCGTCCAAACCGTATCCTTGGTCCAAAAGTATACCATTCACGTGAACATCTGATTGCATCAGGTCCCATTGACTGCGCGGGAGGCGATGTGCCGCAAAGCACAAGCGCCTGACAAACTCTGCGAGTGCATCGCACATACCAGGGTACTCGGCTACGACGAATTTGTCTGCCATCTGAAACGTATACGAGGCCAAGCTCCGAAGAGCCCAGTCCACTTGGGACGCAATCCCAGATCGAAGTGAAAGAAAGAGGCGGTTCGTCGAACCGGGCACCAACAACGGGTCTTGCATCAGTACGTTCGACATACCCTGTGCCTGCAATGACGCCGCCATGATATCTTGCCTCATAGGCGAGTCACCAACGGCACGCGCACCAAGTGCCTGTGCTTGCGCCGCATCGTACGCTGCAGCCATGCCAGGCGGGCAGTGGTCGCAGACCTGGGCGTCGATGGCGGCGCGGCGCCTGCCGTGACACGTTGTCACGTGGCACTTGCGCGCGAAGGGTTGGTTCTACGCGTGGGGCAGACCGACTCGATGGACCGGCAGACTATGTGTGCGGCGCTGCAGCACGCTTTTCAGTTCAATAACCACTGCCAGTGGCTGAACATCATCCGTGTCTTCTCGGCGTGTTTCTCGGTCTTGTTTTCGGGGGGCGATGCGTTCGGCACGTGAAAGGGTCGAAGGCGTTCGAGGCGTCATCGCACGCGCCTCACACTCAAAGACCTCTTCAGAGCCAGGCGGCGTCAAGTTGGTCGGCGAAGAAGAAGCAAGAAGCGCCTCATTCAGCAATTCGCTGTGGCCCGTGCCGCTTCGGAACTCAGTTTCTTCCTCCGTGTCTTTACAAGGCGTCATGGCCCGGGCAGGCGACGGCGGCGATATCGGTAGGGGCTCATAGGGCAGGGTCGTTTCTGGAACAGGGGGCGACAGAGGTACATTGAGAAGGCGCATACCTGCCTCCCACTCGGCAGAGAGGGCAAGCAGCTCTTCTTTCATGCTCTCAAACATGGCGGCACCTGACCTAGGTTGCTCCAAGGCAGCCGGAGGACTGAGATGGCCATGCAACATAGGCACTGGCACCAACTCATCTTCTCTGCACACTTTCATCTTGCACTGAAGCGTGCGCAGAAGCTGGCCTATTTTGACAAGCTGCTCGCTCAGACCGACAACGTTCTGCCCTAGGTCCTTGTCCGGCTCACGTATACTCATTTCGTCTTGTAGATGCGCTCGAACCTGTTTCGCGCACACACGAAAGTGCAAGGACATGCGCTTCAGGACGCCCTGTATAATCTCATCGTCCCAATATACACACGCTTCGATAGTGGCGCCGGCCCGCTGCTTTGGGCTGCTCGTGTCCATACGGAGGGATAGCAAATGGTACAGGATGGTTTGCCGTTCCACATGCATCGCCTCAAAGTGGGACCGAAGCGATACAAGGGAGAGCCGATCTTGACGCGACCGATCATATGAAGTATACATCGTTTCGTTCCCGGCACTTTTCCGGTTCCACACAGGGGATGAGCCTGGGGTCAAGAACTCATGCGAATGCCTCGTCTTTCGTCTCCTGTCTGGCGTGGACGCTGCCCTCGATGGTGAGGCCCATGTTGCGAGCGATAAGGGCCGTGGAGAAAGAGGCATGGGGGATGCCAATGCATCCCATTCCATGGGCATGGAATGCTGGCGTAACATCATCAACTCTCGCACACGCTCGGCCTCTTCTTCCTCCGACCATGCTTCCAGGCGTTCACACACAGCGCGGCAATGAAAGCACATTTCTTCGAGTGCGTCCGCAATAACCTTACGCACTGATGTCATACGCTGTGGAAATATGCCATGCCGTTGCCCCTTCTCATCAAAGGACCAGGCTGCTTCAATCCGTGAAATGGGCGGCAAGGGCGACGATAGAGGAAACCGTCGTGAGACCAGCTCAACTTCTTGTACCGCCGACAGTGCATCATTAAGTGCCTGATCCATCGCTTGTGCTGAATCAATGAGGTCTTTGGCACCACGTAAGAGACCAGCGCGAAGATATGCCTGCTCATCCGCCCGCAGAACTGCCTTGGTAGAGGCAAGGCCAGTTCCGTCCAATGCTTCTGGGGGAAGCGACACGAAAAAGCTGAGATGCTGGGGGGGACACTGTAGTATCTCCGAGACCGGCAGAACCAGGGTGCATACATCGAAGAGAATCAGGACCAAGAGCATCAGAGCTACAGGCACTTGCACATACGCCGCCCACCCGATAAGGAGCAAGGCCGCACTTATGTGGCCCATGGGAAGTTGTCCAGCTATGCGTGTCTGCACTTGGTACTTGGCATCAGGTAGGATCAAGGGATATACTCGATCAGGAGACGGCACAGATTCCTCAACGTTCGTCTCTCCACGTTCGGACTTGGATATGGACAAGGTCGGTGCCAATAGGTACGACGTCGCAATCGTATATCGAAACTTTTCGGCAAATTCAGCACTTTCCTCGCTCTTATCTTGGACAGACAGGGATATCCGGCTCTCCTCTTGGCGCCTCTCTGCCCATGCTGCGATACGCGTCGCTATCGCCTGGAAAAATGGGACTGCACGCGAGCGGCGCCCGGGCGTGGCTGGATCTCCCTGCTTCACACCCACAGCTTTTGTAAGTGCATATATACATACAAGCGAAATACCCCGCTAGCGGTCCATCCTGCACCATAGGCTCGGCCATGAGGCCTACCTACGTGACGGAGGTCAAGATCTAACATTATCACGTAAGCGGTCTGAGGGTTGTTAATTCATATGGCTCAACTACGGTGGCGCAGGCGACGTTCGCGCGCCGCCGCCAAGCGCGCCTGCTTTTCAGCGCTCATTGCATCATGAGTTGCGTTGGCAACAGGCTTGGGGGCAGAGCTAGAATCCGACATAAGGTTATCAAGCGCACGTCCACGCGCGCCACTCAGAGAAGACGAAGTGTCGGGTGAGCTCTTGCGCAAGGCACTGACAGGCACAGCACGCGGACGGGCATTAGCGTTGGCGCTGGAGCGCACAGAATCCATGAATGACTTTTGCTTTACATGCGGCTTGACGGGATGCTCAATTTTCTCCGGCAGACGAAGCAGGCGCTTCAGGAAGCGCGTGCGCAGCGCCAACAGCTGAACGAGCGAGAATGTATTGGTGGTCGTCCAGTAAAGGAGCACAGCAGAGGGAAAACTGGAAATAAACCAGGCTGCCACCACCGTTACAACACGAAGACCATTCTTCACGAAACGAGCTTGCGGCGTCTGGTTCATACCAGTCGTACCAGTCTCTGCGCCAGTCTCCAGCACCAACAGCGTCATTGCGGAACTGATGATAGGGAGTGCATAGTAGGGATCAGCAGCCGTGAGATCAGGGAACCAGGCAACACCGCCCGTGGTAAGTGCCGGCAGAGGCGCATTGGCCAGACCTGTAAGGGCGAAGTAGAACGACAAAAACACGGGCATTTGCACGACAGGGAGAAGAAGCGACTTAAAGGGTGAGCAATTGTTGTCTTTGAGTAGCTTTCGAACCTGCATGGCCGACGCCTGCATACCCTGCTGATCACCTGCGTTCTTAGCATACTGAATGTCCTCCAGCAGATTTTGCATCTGCGGCTGGATGTTGGACAAACGAATCGAGTTACCTTGCACGCTCACCAGGAGAGGTGCGAGAGCCAAGCGAATACCGCAAGTCACAAGAATAATGGTGACCCACCATGGCAGATCAGTGAAATACTGGACGCTGTCGAGCAGGTGCTGCAGAATGCCAGAGGGCGACCATCCACCCAGACCTAGAGACTGGAGGTCGTTTGTAGCAAGCTCCGAAGCTTTGCGGATACTCTCTGACTCATTCGCCAGTACATGAGACACGGACTCATTGGCGTGCGCCAGGCGTTCTTGCACCGAAGTGCCAAGATGGTGCAACTCATCGGATGCCGATTCAGTCGCATTTTGCGTGGACTCTTTCAGGGAGTTGGCCATATTCTTTGCCTCCTCAGCACGCTCGTACACGAGCTTTCGAGCCGTATCATTGTTGCTCCACAAAGAGAAGGTGCGAGCGGATCCCAGCCCGAGGCCGCTCGTCACTGCAACGGCTCGCAGAACATGCGGCTGCGGATGAAGGATGGAAGTATGAGAGACCATCTGTGGTAGTCTTTGCCTCCATGCCATGCTGTACATCACCGATCCCACACGATGTGCAGCCATAGCGAACGAAGGAGATGGCATCGAAGAAGCCACGGCCGCGGCTCATCGACTAATCACGTGCACGCGCGCACCAGCGTGTCGGGGCGACGACACGCACGACGGACAGCGACAGCTCTTGGCATGTCACGACACTCCAGAGATATTTCATCCGTACATTTACATACTATATTTTCTCACAGCTGCTTTCTAGAAGCCTTCTAGAACCTTGTCATTCAACAGAATCATCAAGGTTTTCGGAATTCAGACAGCACAGGGAGAATAAGATTGAAAGCGGTATAAATCTCCTCGCGTACTTTCGCACCTGTCAGCACGATTTTTCCTGAAACGAAAATGAGAAGCACGACCTTTGGCTTGACCATGCGGTAGATTAAACCAGGGAAAAGCTCTGGCTCGTACGACGAATAAACACCGTGACTGTAAGCCAGTCCTTCTAGGCGTATAGGGAAGCGTACATCACAAGATCCGACAATGTTCTGGATCTTGAATTCACTAAAGCGGGCTTCGAATCCCAGCTTCTGAATAATGCGCGCATATTTCCGGCTAGCGAGACGACTGTCGTCTTCGCTCTTGGCACCAGTGATGACCATCTTGCCCGACGCGAAAATGAGCGCGGTCGTCTTGGGCTCACGAATACGCATAATCACCGCTGCGAAACGCTGCACAGTATTAATAACGAACAAGAGAGCATACCTTAGGATTATACTCTGCATTCCGGGCATGCAATGCTATAGTCTTAAGGTCCAGCCTTGCTTCCAAGTTAACCGTAGCAACAATATTTCTGCAGCAGGTGATTAGTATGCACATTACGACCAATACTCACTGTAGGGTCGGTACAATTCCATGCATACTTGAAAGAGCCTGCTCCGTAATAGGAGCAGGAACCGACGGGGTATCTTTGACAGTAGACTTCACATCATCGTCACCACTCGCATCATTATTCTTACCCGACTGGGTAGGGAGCGACAAAGGCTTCTGTTGAGGAAGTTCTACTGGTGTGGATTTGGGCTGGGCTTGAGGGAGTTGTAGTGTGCCACTGTTAGACATGAAACCCAATCCGATTTTGTTTCCGCCGATGCACGCCTCGACGGGGATTCGCCACTCACAAAAAATGGGGTCCCTAAAAATCGGCCTCCTTTATATATGTTTTTCAMCCCCTCCCGCCGTGTCCCGATGTCATCTTCCACGTGACCACTCCACTTCCACGCATTTGAGCAGCTGCGGCTCGTATCCATAGTAAGTGTATGCTCTAGTGGCAAGCTGGGGTATTGTATCCCGCCTATCGCTATAGTGCAAAGTGTCCTGAAGAAGCAGAATTCACTGACAAAAATTGTATCAGATCTATCAAGTGGCTTCTTATCTCCTTGTGAAACTCATATTTGCTGTCCTTCCATCGGATTCTATCGGCCATCATGAACCGAAATAACCCAGCTTTCTTGAATAAGCTAAGGAGGTGCGTATAGGTATAACTAATGTGCAGCATGGTTGATGATCCGAATACAGATGAACTTATCCGGTGGTCACCGGGTGGAGATTCGTTTTTGGGTACGTGCCTGACACTGACGTCCAAGTACCCAACCATGTTCGCTTTGGCGACGAAGTACTTCCTCGATTCTTTAAGCATAACAATTTCTCATCCTTTGTACGACAGCTAAACATGTATGGCTTTCATAAGGTTCCTCATCTTCAGCAAGGTGCCTTGAAGACAGACCAGCCGTCCCAAAGCGAGTTGTGGGAGTTCTCCAACCCCTGTTTCCAGCGGGACCATCCTGATTTGCTTTCCAAGGTGCAGCGAAAACGGAGCGGTAAGGAGAGGGAGCACAACAACGCCCAAGCGAATGAAGAAGCTACTCGTGCACTACATGCCATCAATTCAGGCGCTCTTACGCGCGGTGAATACGACCTGATTAATGGAGATGCGCACGATCTTACAAAGATGGTGGGCTCTGTGCAACTGGCGAGCCTAGTGAATACAATCCAAAGTATTAAGACAAATCAGCGCACGATCATTGAGGAAATCTCGAAACTGCAACACTCTAGCCAGGCGCTTTGGCAGCAAGGTATAGAAAACCAACAGCAGGTTCGACGGCAACAAGATACAATCAATCGTATTCTGCGCTTCCTTGCTAGTGTCTTTGGCTCCTATAACGTGGGGGATATGCTTCAGACGGGCAATGGGACGGATCTAGGAAACCTTTCGGGTCTTCACTCAGACCTATCGGCATCGCAGCAGCCACGCTTTGAGGAGCACGATACCATCCATACAAATACGAAGGTACAAAGGCCCGTGCGGCCCCAAAAACGAGCTCGTTTGCTCATTAGCGACCAAGCATATGCTGATCAAATGCGAGATCATCAAGATACCATGAATATGGAGAATGGCTCTGCTACGCCACACACCATTGAGCAACGGTTTACAGAGGCAGGCAGCGAAGCAGAAGATAATTCTCCAGGTCGCTGGTCTCAAGTGTCTACGAATCCTTCGTCTCCCACGATCAAGCCGACAATCGAACGATCGGATCTTTCATCGCCCAGCAATGCGCAAGCATTGCTGAATGCATCTTCTACCAACCAGGATACTCAGGCTTGGCCAACTACTCTACTAAATAACCATGCTCAGGGTGCCAATGTTGGCTCTCTTTCAGACACTTCACGTTTGAATCCTCAAATTTTGGCGTCATTGCAGCAAATCCTAGGCCAGTCGGGTGCAGGTTCTTCGCCCAGTGCTTCAGATGCACAAGCTCTCTTGAATACAGAGGGTGCAAGCAGAGGTACCAATACTCCCTTGAACAATGCGATGCTTGCATCAATGCTAACGCAGTGGCGATCAGGTTCACATGCTCGATCCAGCCCCATTGAGCGACTTGTACCTGAAGAGCGTCTTGCTCAGGATGTGGAACGCCTTAGTCGTGATGCCGAGATGAGTATGGAACACACGAACCAGCTACAGAATCAGATCAACACGCTGGTCCAGAATCTTCGTTTGAGCCCTTCGGACGCGCAGCATGTAGCTGCGACGGGCAAACTCCCAATCCTGTCTGAGGAGAGTGCACGCCACCCTGAATGGCCCACGACCAGCGCCCCCTCTGCCTATGTACCGACGTCACCTTCAACCCAGGTGCCTGGCCTGCCACAAGGTCCATCTCCTGGCACGGGTGGTAATGGGGGAGAGTTTGATCTCGACTCATTCCTAAACCAATTCGTGGATCCTATGAATACACTCAACACCTTTGGCGCTACGCCGGCGCCCATGGCAGAAGACACAGTTGATGCTGCTGGTGAAGCGACAGCCAAAACACATGACCGCCCACTGTAACGGGCGCATGTAGTTCCATAGCTTGGAGGATTGTACAGAAACGAAGCAACGTTAAAGGAAACATTAACGGAGACCCTGTGTCGTCATATGCATGCCTCTAGGGAAACCCTTTCGCTCACGCAGGGAAGTGACATTGGGTCGAGGGCATGTGTTCGACTCCAGTCGCCGAGCGCTGCGAAGCGACCTTACGACGGGCGTACTAGGATTGTCAGGTGGTGCATTTTCGTTGGTGCTCGCAGTAGGAGATGGCGTAGGCATTTTGCTGTCTGGCATCTGGTTGTGAGAAGAATACAGTGCAATCCGAAGCATCTCCTTGTCGGCCACACTGTAGTAATCTGGCTTGATCTCAGATTTCCGAGACGTCGGGTATGGCTCAGCTTGAGATCGCGCTTTCGAGAGAGGCTGTGGGGGTGCAGACGAAGAATCCAAAAGGGTACGCATACGGCGCAGTACCTTGCCAATCGGTTTCTTGGCCTGCTTGGCTGCCTCTTGTTCAGCCAGCATCTCTGCATAGATACGGCGAATATCACCATGCGTAAGCGGAGCCTCTTGCTCGACCGGCGGCAAGTGATGACTCATTTCGGGCCATACATGAAGATGCGTGGGTGGCCTGGGGACCGAGGTGTTCTGGACTGGTTCGTGTGGCCCACTTTCACTGTCAGCAGGCGTCGCTACACGTTCCAAGGCGGGTGCACGCGTCGGTAAAGAAACAGAGTTTGGTTCCATTTGGCTTATAGGCGGGTCCATATCAAAGGAAGTTGCCTCTGCCTGTTGTTTCTGCCTTTCCGGCGCAGTTTGGATATCAGACGGGTACTCCTCTTCCAGGGCAGAAATAAGCATATCAAGCGCGTCATTCTCGTCGTCATTCTTCGACTCTTTGGGCGAAAGCTCTGGCAGGGGCTCAGGGCAGATGGGCTCAACACCCGCGGTGCGTGACACGTTGGCCTTCTCAACCATACCCAGACTAGTATCTTCCATCTCTTTATATTGGTCCACCATAGACAGGGCTCGTGCGGGGCGTGAGCGCGCAGATTTACGGCGCACAGGCTTCTCAAGTACCACAGCGTTTTGCTCTTCGGACGGTGTCATAAAACCCAATCCCAGCGAGCGTTGCAGCTCAGGTTCGTTCCCCGTAGCATCATATGCAAAAACATGGGATTGGGGCGAAGCAAGAGACGTTTGAGCGCGCGCAGGTGGCACCTTCACGGACGGGGTTCGCACAGACGGTATCGGTGACGTTGCCTGGGACGTCCAAGTCGTGTTGCTCATCGGGCTCTGCATCGAATGAGGCGACGCAGGTGTACCGGTGTATCCCTGAGCGCTCACGAGGCTCTTGCGTAGCTGATCAGCCATTTGCGCCGGCTTCATGTAAGCAAGTCAAACATACCTTGCCTTTCGGCTTTATGCCGTACCGTTTGCACAGACTGACCAACTGGTCTTTGCGCAGACAATAGAGTGCCTCACTTTGTATCAAAGCAAGATCAAGCGCGTGGTCCATGTGCAAGAGGTGGTAGCTGAGGGCGAGGAGGGCTTCGATGCGCCTAGAGTGTAGGTAGGATCCATGTTGATGCAGTGTCTACCTATCATTATGTGGAGAAATGCTGCAAGATGAACGCGTCCCGCAGGACACGCGCCTCCGCCACGGTGATAGTCTCGAGCAGGGACTGAAGCGAGGCTAGCTCGTTGCGCTCCCAATCTGTCAGAAGCAAATCCGCTGCCTCACGAACGTCTGTTCGTTCTGCTTTCCGGAGCAACGATGCCTTTCGTGCTTGCTCATAGAGTCGGCGGCGGCTGAGTTGTCCGAGGGTTTTGTACAGGTGGTCCAGGAGCCAAGCCTTGCATTTGTTCAGATCCACAAACCAGAGGAAGAATGTACGTTGCGGGTTTCTTTCGCTGCCTTTCGGTACTTCCTGCAGGCTCAGGATTGACGAAGCGAATAGCCGTGAACAAACATCTCGTGTTTCGCCCATCGAGATGAGGCCAATTTTCGAGATCTGCATTAGAACCATCAACTTACATGCTTCTCTTCGAGCTTTCCTTTTTCCACGAGGATGCTGAATATACGCCCAGCAATAGCACCGAACCGGTCCACCACCATGTTGCGCACCATCTGTAGTTGCAGCTGCTTCATAATATTCACGTATTCGACGGTAAAGCTCGTCGCCACACGCGCGCTGCCACCGGCACTAACCATCGTCGACGACCCGAAGGGTGCCAGGAATCGGAAGTTGCGCACAGAGGAGGATATATTGTCATGGTGAGAGAGAATGGCAACGTATTCGGCCAGCAGCTCGACAGGTGTGGGGGCACGACTTTCGTCGCCCATCACCGAGCGCCGGTCCAGCCCTCGTTGAATTTTCATACCAGGGGGAATACGGTGAGACAGGTTCATAAGAGAAATGGGCCGCGAACGCTCATCCTTTTCGCAACGCGCGAGACCCGCGTGGTCGGCCTGCAACATCAAGCGCATCACCTCTCCTGCGGCCGCGTTGTATTTATTCGAAACAGCGCTCACAATTACCTGGTCATAAGAGGGAATTCACGTACCTCATTCCGGATTTGAATGTGGAAGTAGTCGTAATGTACGCGGAGCCATACATCGAGCTGGGTCAGACGACACTACGTACATCAATCTCGACATCGGTGCGGGCTGTGCTTACATCAGAGTGTACATGCCGTTTTGACCGTTTGTCCGTTCCTGACAAGGCATTCACTTTGCGTTTCAGACCCAGTCGCAATTCGTCCGTGCCGTCCTGTGCACCTTCCCACTCGCGACGGTCTTCTTCGTCAATCATAGCAGCCACTTTGGCTTTAATCTCGCGAAGAGATTTGGCCGTAGGCACGCCCTTTTGTGAACGCTGAAGAATACTTTCCAACGCCAAGGCTCGGTCCTGTAATGACACATGCTGCACAGGTGTGGATGGTCGCACAAGCGAGTCGAGGAGCATCCGTGCGAGGAGTTCACGCAATGATGCAGCACGCTGCTCCAACTCATTGTCAGGCGCATTGGATGGCATGCCGCTCATCGTAGGGTCTCGCTTAAGTGCTTCCACCACGTCCCCAGCACGCATTTGTCCATGGTATAGAAGGAGACGAATCACACCTTGTGCCTATGCGTCAGAATGCCTGTGCACGTACATCGTCGCCTCCCCATTCCTGCGCGAGGCTCAAGTAATTTCCAAACCACAAGCGACAGAGGACTTCGTCCACATCGACCTCAAAGAACTCTTCGTCCGCATAATGGCTGCCGACGGAGGGGCGCGAGTGTTGGACGCAGTGGTGCTGGATGAGCACTACAAGCGCATGTTGGATCAAGCGCACGGGTATCGAGTTCGGGTCACTCTTGTCCTTGGGGGCCAGTGAAGATTTACGAGAGGACCGGGCGTGCTGGCGACCTCCCACGGGTGCATTGATTCGGCGAACCAGCTCGGGCACAGTCAGTCGACCATAGCGGAGCAGCGCGTGGGCAACTCGCTAACTGTAAGCCATATACATAAACACATACCTCAACTACCGGCCCAAAATGCTCGCGAATGACGTGCAGGCAAAGATGTGCGCTATCACGCACGCTCACGCTGCTCATACGCACGTCGTCCGGGAGGAACCAGAAAATCGGCTGCGCGGCCACTCGTTTTTCTGACTAATCCACTTCTCCATCATGGTGTGGCCCTTTTCGACGCAGATGGCTGGAGAACCACAGGCTGCAGCGAGTGCGTGCCCTGTGGATCATACCACACGCGAAAAATGGGAGGCACAGGCAAAGTGTCCGGTGGATCACACCGCGCGTGCCACTATGTTGGATGCGGCTAAGAAGCAAGCGAGCACAAGCGGCTCGTCCAGTTTATCGCAGGACCGCGAAGTGTCTTCGATTCCGCGCTACTACATGAACGGCGAGTCCGCGCCGGCAGAATCTTCACACTCTCCAAATGACACAGCCATTGAAGAGCGCGAATCGCACTGGGTCTACCCTTCACCAGAGCAGTTTTACACCGCCGTACGTCGGAAAAACCACAACGCACGGGCCGAGGACATGAGCGTCGTGGTCCCTATTCATAATGCTGTGAATGAGGAAGCATGGCGTCGAATTCTCGACTGGGAGAAGCTGTGGCAGAGCGACCCGTCAGCACCGGGTCCACAACTCGTCAACTTCGTCGGCCGTCCCCGCGACGTGACTTGGCGCGCCTGGATGCGTGGTTTGGCTGGTTATCAGATGCCATTTGACCGACACGACTGGACGATTGTGCGCCCTGGGTCACAGGGAGACACTCCGCGCACCATGCGCTATATCATTGATTTCTATGCCGGACGAGCCACTTCGTCTTCCGAGGTGATGGGCCAGGCACAACCCGTGTCCTTCCATTTGGACGTGCGACCGGCTCCCAGCACGATCGAAGGCATTGCCATGCGTGTGCACCGTCTTTTTCATGACATATCCCTATAGACCCTGAGATACCTGCATATCATCAAGGACAAACTCGTCTGTGTCACCCAACAATGGCTCATCGAACGCAAGCATTCGTGACGTCTCGCGCCAAATAACAGCACTTGCTGCCATAGCTAGACCCATACTCAGTGCAATAAATAGAACATTAAGTTGCTTGGTCTGTGCATCCAGTTCTGCTCTCACTCGGTTATCGCTCAGGTCATACAATTTCGCGCCCATAAAGAGAGGGAATAATATACGTGGCGATGTCAGCAGGACACTTAGCGCATAGGTCCCTAGCGGCAGGGAGTCCAACGAGGCCAAAAGCAGATTTGTATAGCTGTACGGCAACGGGCAGAATCGTGCCAACATGGTCATCACCAGGCTACGCTCGCGCACAGCGGTCTGGAGCGCACGAAAACGACGGTCTAACTTGATCCGTGCCAACATTCGCCATTGGCCCTGCATATTCGCCAGAATGCGACGAATTACCACAAATGAAATACAGGCACTCAAAAGCAGGCCCACAGTGGCTATGACCCAACCCTGACCAAGTGCGCGCATCTGTTGCTCCCAAGGGGCGTTGGGTTCTGCCCTGGCAAAGGCCATGCCGCACAGCGTGAGCGTCGAAGAGAAGCCACTGATCGGAGGTATCCCAGTGATAATCATAACAAGATAGAGAAGAGGTATACCAAGCCACGAGTGTGACATCCACGCAGAAATGTGAGCGATTCCTTGTGTCAGTTAGCCTACGCACCGTGCATAAGCTTTCCGCCGCCGCTGCGGACAATGTATGCAAGAACAAGCAACTGAAATAGAAGAAATACCACGATTCCAACCTTTTGCGCAGGTGCTAGCGCATTGAAACGATCTCTATAGATGACCCATTGTTGCCGAAGCTGCGGGCCATTCCATAGGACCATTGTCTGTGCTCGCACGAAAAGCCCGATCACCCGATGTGCGCAATCCACGCGTCTTACCTCGTCCGCGTGCCTGGCTAGGCATGCCCTTGCCAGCGGCGACACGGTATGGGATCCTTCCGACGGAGATGGAATATGTGGCAAGCTCTGAAACACTGGTAGATATTCTTCCGCTGGTCTCGCTAGACCGTGTGAGGCTGCTTAGTGGCACTTATGGACCGTTCCAGCCGCCTGCACACGCGGTCGTGCCGCTTTGGCTGGCAATATCTCTCAGGAAGAAGCGGAAATGCGTGATCATTCCACCTGAGTGGCTTTCAGTGGGTAAGTGTTTATGTTCTTATGTGCAGATGCCCTCTCAGAATACCTGCGGCAGGAAACGACGACGTTGCCCTTCTCCCCATTGCCGCTTCATTTCATGGCAATATCGAAGCTTTTGCTTGAACAGTACGTATAAAATCGCCACTTATACATCTAGTGCTGCCGAAGATATCCCTTCGTCCTCTAAAATTCGTTCCCTGCTCAAGGATCTGCGCGAGGCGCGCCAGAGCAAAATCTTGGCTGGCCTTGAGATGATCAACGGCGCTCATCTCGAAATGACAAACATTTCGTCCCTGGAAATCTGCGAGCTGCGTCCTTTTTTCAGGACGGCATTGAAGCAGCTGCATTCATTACAGGCATCCAGAGAACTAAAAGAGGAGCCTACCACCCACGAGGACGAAGAAGATATCACGGTCCGGCGGCATTAATGTACAGCAAATCTATGAAGAGGGTGCAGCTTCTAGCTGGTGCAACGCGGTATCTAGTGCAATAATGATACGCGATAGTTGGTCCACCTGGTGTGAGTCTCATACACATACATAGTCACCGTATTGGTCCAACAGAGCGTGGACACGACCCTCCAGGGTCTGTAATTGCTCGCGCTGAGCGGCCTGTTCCGTTTCACACGCATTGAGTTGCGACTCGAGCAATTCATGCGCTAACATTAGCAAACGGTGACGCACATGCAAGATGACCCGCTCCAGAAATGCCCTGCTCGTCCAAGGATCGACAGGCCTCCATGACCTCGAGGAATGAACGCATGCTTTCGTCATTGTCTAGTACAATGGCCAATTGAGCATCCACATCCTCTTTATTTGTAGCTAGGGTATATTCTGAGGTAGCAAGTGCTTGGAGGCGCGACTCTGTCGTCAGATCCATAGGAACGCACCCTGTGCCAGAAGCTGGCGTAAAGATACATGCGATGCCACCAGCTGCGTGAGATTTTGGTCAATCTGCGCGATACGGCTTTGAACAGGAAGTTCCTGATACTGTGCGTTAACTTCTAGATGCGCAGCCAGGGCCTGTAGTCGCACAGTCCATACTAGGGCTGCCGCTTGCTCGGCCATCTTGCTGCAGAGCAGCGGAGTTGCGTGCGCATATTCTCCACGGTCTGAAAAAATACCCAAATCTTATTGGACCCAGCGTGGGTGCATCAGAATGTCCAAGTACTTCAGCAAGCTGTCAACTTGCCTGGGCCGGCTTAATATACATCCAAGAACTCATCATACCGGCGTCAAAATTACCATTTGCACAATTTGATTCATAGATACCTGCGCAAACCATATTGCATTCTATAAAATACCTCATAGAACCTTTCTCACTAGAATTACATTGACACCATTTCCTCGAAAGCGGCGTGGAGCACTGTCGTTAGTCAACCTTACGCACACTCTTCATTGAGCTGCGGCCTCTCTTCATCTGCATCTACCCCGATGCAGCGGATACCCATGTTTTCAAGGGCGTCCACGCACGGATTGATGCGACCTTGGCGGACGTATACCACATGCGTGATATAGTCCGTGACCTTAAATGGTTCAGTACCAGGCGTATCCAACGCATGTACATAGTTCAATGAGCGGCAAATGATTCTGTGGTCAGCGAGCTCGACGTACTTGATAAAGTCAGTTGCTACGAGCCCGTACGACTCACGGTCGTGCTGAGTGTTGAGCAGCAACACCTTGTATTTAAGTTGGGGAGAGCGAGCAATCGCCTTAGGAATACCACACAGCACGAGACAGGGAATGATACTTGACCACAAGGACCCACATGAATATACCAGTGTTGTGCTATGCTGTAGTCCCGTAAGGTAGGTAGCATTTGGCGCTGGAAACACTTCATTACGATACGACTAAAGTGAGTGAAAAAGCGTACATTAACATAGAACAAGCCTGAGGTGAGTGTGCGCCACGTACGTTCAATCGGTGCACTCAGCGGGAGTGCCTGGTCCTTGGACCCATACATTAAATTTCCCATGGCCTCAGATACATCAGGAATATCAAATGCGTCGTCCTCGAAAAGATCATCCACTTCGTCACTAAAGTCTGAATCGTCCAAATCGTGTAGACCGGACTCGGAGCGGAAGCCTTGCGGCTCCAACGTCGAACGCAATAGTAGTTGATGAAGCCGAGGAGACTGTCCAAGCCCTAGAACCGAGTCCTGAAGCTCAGATGAAAACCTGCGGGAGCGCTGTGGTGGTTTGGCAGGCTCAGTGGGCGTCTTGATGGAGTCGAGAGACGGATGCGAGATCTCGCACTGGCCCACGAGCACTTTCCCATCAGTCAACTTGGCAGCAATGGTTGTTGTCTTGTTGGTGTTGATAGCCGGAACCACATGACATCCCGGAAGCACGGACGAAATATCCGTCAGCGCCGAAAATAGGAAAATGGCGCTCTGGATCGAGCGGAAGAAGCGCTGCATAGCTGCCAAAAAGAAGTTGCCGATAGAACCACCACGGAAATTAAAGTTCCTGTGGGCCCTATGCAAGATATCGCTGTGAAACTGCACCAAGAAGCCACGCACACACTCGCGCTTCTCTGGGTCAATACCGCGCCATAGACGATGCTTCCCTTCGATAATCTCCATCCACTCCTGCTTGATTTCTTTGATGGGTCCATTCATGGGGAGCCTGTACGTTAGCAGTCTCTGCAAGGCTTCGCGAGAGCCAGGGTAGCCCAGGTTGTACTTGTTATCTCCGCGCTTGGCAGCCAACAAGGCCAGGCGCACCAGGCGCGAACGGATATCTCCAATGGAGGGACCACCTTAGGTCAGAGATGCATCGTACCTAGTACTCGGATAATTTCTGCTGTGGGCATCTAGGCACGTACCAGATGAGGAGCCTGTTCCACGTGCATTAGACCTGTCATAGCGTCGAGTCACATACCGCCATTGTCGGACACTTATGGTGATTACACCCAACGTACCTGGTAGGACGAATATGGCAGAAGGGGTAACTTCAATCAAGTCATTGTAACCACTACCACCACTAACGACGAGCACCTTGCCCAGCTGATTTTGCATGGTGGTCGCCGCACAGGGTGTCAGACCACCGAGTCCACCGCCCATCATCAGTGTGGAGGCAGCCGCCTGCAAAAACCTGCGCTCGCTTTGTATGCACAGAGTGCCCCGGTATTGTACGTGGTGGATCATGTCAAGTCGTGCGGCACATACCATGTCACCTGAGGCAATGCCAGCTTCGAAAAAGATTCGAACGGACAAAAGTGATGCACAGACTGCAAAGCGCGAGCGAAAGCGCATCCACAACCTGCAAAAAGCCTACGAGAAGCAAGTGATCAAACATGGCGAGCCCCCGTTTCTCTATGACATTAAAGAGATGCTGGGAGAAGAAAAGGTGGCTGATATTCTTTCCAAAAATGAGGAGTTCAATCGTGTGGCACCATTTGGCGAAGAAATCGTGGTTACGATTGAGCGCCTCAGCTCCCATGGCGATGGTCTCGCGCGCACACCACAGGGCGATCGTCTACTTGTTGTTCCTTTTACCTTGCCAGGAGAGATTGTTCGTGTATACCCTTACGCAAGTGAGCGTCTGCACTTCAAGTCGCGCCTCGTTGATATTCTTGAGGCGAACAAATCGCTGCGCCGCGACGACCTCGTCCGGTGCCAGTACTTTGGACGTTGTGGGGGATGCCAGTACCAAATGATTCCCTACGAAAAGCAGCTGGAAATTAAGAGGAACGTTGTCGTTAACGCATTCCGTCACTACTCCAAGCTAGACCCCAAGCTAGTGCCTGACGTGTTACCGACGATGGGCTCGCCCCAAACAATGCAGTATCGCACCAAGTTGACACCTCACTTTGACCTCCCCATGTCGCTGCGCAAGGGACATCCCGATACCGAGGTACCCTCAATCCCTATTGGATTTGATGGTGCAACGACCGGTCGCGTCATGGACATTGAAGAGTGCCCTATTGGTACGCCTGTGTTGAACGAGGCTATGAAGAAGGAACGCGCCAAAGTGCGCAACAACATTCGGTCGTACAAAAATGGCGCTACCATTTTGCTGCGTGACTCTTTGCCAAACCTAGAAGAATTGAATGCACCATCTGTTGCTGTGACGGACCACAAGGCCACCGTGTTTGAACGTGTCGGCGACACGTTGTTTTCTACGCCGGCCGGCGCATTTTTCCAGAACAACCGCTCCATTATACCTCTGGTAATTGACTATGTCAAGGCCTATGTGGAAACAACCGGGACACCGCGCTACCTGGTGGACACTTACTGCGGCTCTGGCCTATTCGCACTGACGCTGGCCCCACTCTTTAGCGAAGTGGCTGGCGTGGAAATTAGTGCAGGCTCGATTCAGTGTGCAGAACACAATGCCAAGCTGAACCATGTGCCCAATGCCAAGTTCCTTGCAGGTCAGGCCGAGAATATTTTCGCGGTATGTGGCGCGCTTCTGACCACAGAAAATTGCTTTCCCGGCTGCTCAGACGACCGTGGTCATTGACCCGCCGCGTCGTGGCTGCGACCAGACATTTTTGGACCAGCTTGTGGCACTGCGTCCGAAGCACATTGTGTATGTGTCTTGCAATGTACACGTATGTATAAAACTACTCATGGCCAGACGCAAGCACGAGATGTTGGTATGCTTCTCCGGACGTGCCCAAACTATCAAATCCAGAGTATACGTGGATTCGACTTTTTCCCGCAGACCCAGTACGTGGAGAAGGTGACTGACACGACAGTCATGTTGAAGGTGTGTGCATTTTGAGGCACGAGGATCCATAGTTACCAGGGTAGAAGACACAGGAAGCTCATGGTGATCACCAGGTTTCCTGCCATACTAATCCATGAAAATGGGACGCCTAGTATGATGTCTGTGAATTGGACCATTACGGTCGTTAACAGACATGACATGGACGCAAGCACAGGACCCCAAAGTGACAGGAGGATCGCAAAACACCCATTGAAAATCACGCCGCACAGAATACTGGCTGTGATCCACGTCACAAGGTGCCAATTTCCTGGCATTTCAAATGCCTCAAAGCCAGTCATATGTGCCAAAAGAATAGGAAACCAAAAGAGGAGACACGTTGCAAAGCCAATGCCTGACATCATGGCCATGGCATGCACACCAAAAGGCAGCACTTCCTCTGACTCTGTCCTCGAATCATCGGCATACGTCTCATCTGATGGAATCGGTTGGAAAGAACCGTCGTTTTCCATAGGTATCACAGTTAGCCGCTTGTAGAGCACCTCGTACCCCGCCATGGACACGGCACCGAATAGAGAAAGTGCATTCCCAAACAGGGCCGGGGATAAATACAACGTATTTCCGCTTGCTTGCGTGTATAAATCTGTCCGTGAGGTGCTTCCATAGGCGGACATGGAAACTCCGAGAATGCCAAGGAGCACTGCGATCGCTTGCAGATAGGACCAGTCCTCGTGTAGGAAATACACGGATAGTACAAGCGCCCAGAGGCTGAACGTATTGTATATGGCTGTTATATTAGCCATACTCGTGAGTGGAACCGCCAGGAACCAGCTAATAGACGGTATTGTGAGGGAAATTGTCAGCACCACCAGGATGAAACTCAACGTCGCGAGCAAAGATGCATGCGATATGGGCTCTGCCGAATGCTTCCCCAAATAGTAGCGCAATTGTTTATTTATATCGCGACGCAGCATGGACATAATACGTGCGACGGAAAACTTTGAGAACATGTGGGTGAGCGCCAAATGTACAGGCAGTAACACGACAAAGCTGCTGTGCGTGAGATATAGCAGGAACAGTGGTTTCGTGTACCCCATTCTTTGCTGTATATACTGCATAGATTCGGTTTGAAGCGTGTAAGCAGTTAGAATCAAGACAAAGGCGCCGATAGACTTGGCCCCGCCCGGGAGGCGGCCTAGCATCGATCGCAGTCCGTGGGTCATCGGCGGAGCGGCGTCAAGACATGTGGAGACGTGCGGAGACGCGCGAGGAGCCGAAACTGTTCCTTCCACCGGGTTTCTGGAGCCATGCCAGCTCCTCCCCCACAGTCATCGGAACACGTCGTAGAGGGAGCGAAAGGAAATGACGTGGATATTATGCGCTATCAGATCGCATCCAGGCGTCAAGCATTATGCCCCACTGGCGAGCTGCGTGAGACATGGCAAGTACTGCTTGACGGGATGTGCAACCACAGGCCAGCTCCTGAGCACATTTGGTGCTTAGGCATCGGTCCCTTTTCTCATCCTGCATCTGTGTACCAATGGGCTATTTTGCAGGAATTCCAGGATGCCCTGGAGGTAGGTACAACTTCCGTACTCATCCCGCAGACCTACCACAATCGTTCGGTGCCCCTGACCGTGTATGACCCGCAATTTGAATCTCGAGATTTCGCGCTCGTTAAGGCACTTGGTGCTCATCTACCACCGAGCAATGAAGTATGTTATCCAGCAACTGACTCAGTGCGGCGCCTATGTATTCGAACATCCTACGCTGGTCTATATGCCACATTGCCCCAGGGAGTTGTACGAAGCGCTATTGCGGGCGAATTGGGACCGTCAGCAGCTACAGACGCTCGTTCTTTGTGGAAATGAGCTTGATATGTACCCACAGAACGAAGAGATTCCATGCATTTCCCGTATCGCGCCCTATGTGCAGAGCTATCCTCTACCCTCGATGCCGACGCATGTACCCGGTGCCTTAAATGGCGCCGTCCAAGTCTTTTTTTCTTCTCTGCCTCGTGTTCCATCGATGTCCAGCAATGATGGCTGGAACTACCAAGCTGCACCTCGTAGGACGCGTGCGCGTGCGCGCCGTGACCGGAGCATTAAAAAGCAGACACCACAGCCGCCTAGTATTGACGACCCAACGTTTTGGTGCCTGCCACCACCAGCACCTCTCGGTGACGAAGTCCTTATCACACCCGTGCCAGACGGGTCCATGTAAATATGTACACTATTCGACAAAGAGGACTGGCGCATGTTCAATCAAAACTAGGTCGGTCAGTTTGATTTGACGTACATTCGACAATGCGCGCGTATCGAGGCGTCTCAAGCAGCTCTAGTGTAGGTTCCGGAGCGCGCATCAGAGTTGCTGGCGTTAGCAAAGGGTACGCACGTCCGAAAACTAAGCCCAAGTTGCGTGCATTCATGCGCGTCTGTAGTTGGTGTTGATGTACGATCTTCAAATGTAAGCAAACGCGCTTGAGTGTCGCCAGATGCACGGGCGACAGTCCTTCTAAAAGGGCTTGCATGGACGCCACAGCCGCGGGTGACTGGGCCAAGCGTTCTCCCAAGTCCATGAATTGCGAGTACATGTCATATGAGATGAGCGGATCAGGCAGCTTGCGCAGGTACGACTTAAGGACGCCCGTAATCACAGCCACATCGTTGAACTCGTGGATATCACATAAATCAAACGCCTTACCGCTGTCAAACAGCTGTATAAGTTGGCGTTGAGCATGTGTACTGCCCGACTTGCGATACAGGCCCTCATCCTGTAGGCCATTAGTCTCCACGGCCACAAGGCACCAATCGACAAGGCGTGGGACGAGCGTGCCACCTTCGAGATGCACTTGCTCGTCCAGTGACCGTCCGATCATAGACGTGCCGAGTGGACTTGGAACGCAGTTGGGTATAGACGGCATGCGTCTGTGACGTTGGCCCGATGCAGCCCTAGAGGCGCGCTTCAACGATCCGATCGGCGACGATCCCTCCAAGGATGCACGTCCCCCGGTCATCGCATCCTTAGGAGGCACCGGAGGCGAGATCACAGGGTTAGTCTTGGACCTGCCAAGCTCGTGTGCCGGCAACAACAAAGTTTCTCCAAGGGCGGCCAGCTCAGGTGTCAGCAATTTTGGCTTGATCCATCGGAATTTGCGTGGTGTCGGCAGTGGCGGAAGTGACTGCTCTAGACGTGACGCCGAAGGTGCTGGACTTGTTTGCTGCGAGGACGGAGACACGACACTCGCGGGTTGTGGCGACATCGTTGGTTGTGTGATGCTGGGCGTCAATACAGAAGTTTTGGCGGGGGCGGGCTGTGTCACGGCATGGCTGGAAGGCGCCAGTGTCTCCGTGGCAGAGGCTGGTCCTTGGCTTACCATAGGATTGAGGCTTGCTGACGGTGATGGTACACCCATGGTTTGGCCTGGGGTAACAACAGAGGCAGATGATGAAGCAGGAGGCGTCGACACCATCGGCTGTACAGGGTCTGCAAGCGACTGCTTCGACAGGTTTGCCTTCCGTGCACGGGTTTCCAGCTCTGCCACCTGGGTAGTAAGCTCGTCCACGTGTTGTGCCAGCAATTGCGACTCTTGCATCAAAGTGCTGCGGACGTTGAGCATAGGACGAAGCTCCTGACGCAGACTTTGCTGCATGATGGCCAATGACTCGAGCTCCTTTCGATATTCCGTCTTCACAGTGTCAAGGTGTGCACGCAGCGACTCCAAGGCATTGTCTACCCTGGCATGCACAGAAGACGAATGAGTCGGCATGTGCTCATTAATGCTTTGTACACCCAATAGTTCAGCCAACGCAATATGGCGCTGAATTTCGAGCTGCGTGATCTCGTCCAGGATTTGCTGCTTGGCCGCCTCACGGCCACCAGCGGCCCAAGTATCATTGGCGGATCCAGATTGGGCGTTGTCGGCGTCAACGAGAGGAGATGTGTCGTTGCTGCTGATGGGCAATGTCGTAGAAAGTGCTGAGCTGCTGCGAAAGTTCCAGCCCTGCTCATGGTGCCTGGCAAAATCCGGTGTGGCGATTAGGGCCTCGAACTCGCTGTCGTAGAGAGAAAGATTCTTAAGGATCTCTGACTCGGAAACGGATCCAGGTCGATTCCATAAATCTTGCAGTGCACTAGAAGCAGAACGGTTTTGCCTTTGCACAGGGGTTTCATAGCCTGGTGAATTGTTAGAGTAGGCTTGCAAGATCTCGGAATGGATCACGTCAGAAAGTCGCTGGTGGGTTTCAGCACGGAAAGCAATATCAGAACTAGCATCGTGTTGTTCTTTAGGTACATCAGGCTCAGCAAGTGGCTCCACTGAAGACGTCGAGACATCACCCTCGGAGACAACGTCATTGGTCTCCAAAGTGATAGCGCGCCGCTCAGGAGATACTGGCGGCTCGATCATCGTCTTGGAAATGACATCGTCTAGTGTTTTCAGCGGCGCCTCTTCAACCTCAAAAGTGGGAACATCCGGTACAACACCGCTCACAGTATGAGCGCGCTTGTGACGCGAGCGAAAAGACTCACTGGAATCCAGGCATGGACTTGAAATTGCGTCTTTTTGATCACACGAATCAAACTCGCAATGACTAGGCTCCTTAGGGGACTGTTTTGGAGAAGGCGGGGCTGAAACAGCTCTTTCAGCAGGTTCGGAGGGGGTAAGCGAGTCGACGGGGGTTTCCAGGCAATCCTGACAGCGAATAGCACCGTCCACACGTGCAAACACATTAGAGGTTATTGGTATGTGACAAAGATTGCAAATGAAGCACTCCAGGTGGTACGGATCCTTGTCACAAAGGACAAACTCCTCGGTAATGGGTTTTTGACACGCGAAGCATTGGAAAATACAAGCATCGCACATGGGTTGCGAGCCAACTAGCAAGACACTTTCGCTCTTGTAGGATACTGGAAGGCCGCATGTAATACAGGTGAAACATGGGATGTGCCAGTAGCTATCGGCCATATGCACGATACCCTGGCCTGCCACCTCCTCATTGATGGGCATTTCGCACGCCTCGCAGTAGATAGAATTTGGACGACCAACATCTTTTACAGATATTTCAGGAGGGATTGGAGGTTCCATGGCCACGTATGCTGACTGCTCCGGCCCGCGCGTCAGCCCGAATGAGGATGGTGCGACCGATGGCTCGTGTGCGCCACGTTGGCCGATGCGAGCTGCGGGGGGGCTGTGACCGTGCACCCCATGCTGACGCACTATGTGTCAGCAAAACGACGAGACAGCGAACTTACTCGGCCGAGTAGAATGGGTCGACGCGGCTTGTGGGGCCGCCGCCCGCGTGGCAAAGAGTCGCCGCAATCACTGCCCGCCAGGAGCGCTTCTTCCACAATTACCGAACGCATTGCTGGCGTGTCGCTGCGTTGTCTGCTTGCATCCCTGCCTGTCTCTACGAGATAGGCTATTTTACTCGGCTTTAGACTCACTTGTTCTGTCTGCCGCGTGCGCAAGGAACGCTTGACGGTCCGCGCACGAGGCAGCTTCCCAATGGACCTATACCTCGCGGCTTTTAGTACCCCACGCGGCGGCGTCGCTTCTCGCGACCTGCCGCGCGATACCTCGCCTGCCGTGGGCAGTGCCCTGCCTCCGGATGCCCGTGTAGTCGGCAGCCGAGCGGGCATTGCTGTCCCGACCAACAATACTCGAGCCCCGGGCGCTCAACGTGCTACCATGCTTGAACAAGAAAACGATGGTGGTACGGTATCGCTCAGCACCAGTCCATCAGCTCGTCGTGCAGGTGCTGTTACCGAAGCCGTGCAAGAAGCATGTGCACATGCTATGGCAAACCATCAGTGCCTTGTACACGTTATGTCTAGTGGCGAAGGGGACGTTGGTGTCGCACCCGGCTCAACCCCCCATCCACAAGCAGGCTCCACTCCTCTATCGCAGTCACCTTCCAACGCGCCTACTGCTCCAAGTTCTGATTCCCGCGATGCGCTCGCGCAGACTGGCGCCGTGCCCACCCTTTTGCGCAATGTGCCCCGTCTGACTGTGAGTATATGTGGAACCCAAGCACAAGTCAATGAGGTCAAGAGTGAGCTTCTTTCTACCTTGCCTACTTCCTGGCAACTGCAAATGCAGGTGCCGTGGACTGATGTCATGGATTCATTCAGCGATGCACATGCTCGGCTCAAGCCCAATGTGCGCACGCGTTTTGATGACATCATGCAACAATCTGGTACGACCCTTGTGGTGTCTCCGCTGGATGCCCAGGAAGTTGAAACGTGTGCTGGAATGGCAAAGCATCGCAACATCCTTTTAACTATCACAGGCGGTGTGGAAGCCATTGAATACGCGCGTGTCCAAGTACTAGTATTCCTGGACGAACTCAACGGAATCTACGTTGACAACGTTGAAATTGATCGCAAGCTTCTGCATGTCGGAGCTGGCCGCAAGCGCGCAGCTATTCAGGCCATCGAGCGTGAAACGGGCGCGTGGATTTACCTTCCGATGCCATTTGCTGGCATGCTGCAGAGCAAAGTGACACCCACTGTCTCACAACACCGCAATACTGTGTTTATTGCTGGAGCAACTGGCGCTGTTGAGCGCGCCAAGGATTCTATTATTGCACTCGCCAACAAGAGCCACAATGTTGTGGTGCGCCAGGTCACTCTAATGCCACGCAAGATTGATTGGCTGCTTCAGGAGCGACTCGAATCCCTCCGCGAGCTGATGCTCGACAACAGCACGTACTTGGAGTTCCCATCTATGGGCAGCCAGCAGAGCCAGGTGTCTGTGTATGGAGCTTCACGGGTGGATGTGGAACGCAGCATTCGGATCCTGATGCAGCTTGTGTCGCCCTACTATGTCGCCACTCTGTGGCTACTACCTGGTCTCTATGACAGTGTGGGACTTTCCAAGTCCGACTCGCGCAATATTGCCTCTCTGCTCTCATCGGCCAGTGCAGCCTCGGGTGCAGAGGTGACGTTCCATGGCCAATGCTTTGAAATGTATGGTACTGATGCCGAGGTGCGCGCCGCCCTGCGTCATCTTATGCGTCAGTCTGTGCTGAAACACTACACGGGCGATGTGCGTTTCCAGCTCGAGCTCGCGACAGACCATCGCGAATTTATTAGCGGCAAGAAGAACGGAAAGATCAACAAGATCATGGAGGGTTGTGGTGTGCGCATCCGCTTTGAGCCTTTCAACGACTACAACTTCTTGATCGATGTGCTTGGCCGCGAGTCTGAAGCAGCCTTACAGGGCCTTAGTCAGTTACAGGAAGAACTGCCTGCAGAGATGTCGTTTCATGTACCTGAAGCATACCACAAGAGGATCATTGGAGTAGGCGGCAAAAACATCCAGCGTATCATGAAAAAATTTGGTGTCTATGTCAAATTTTCGAATGCGGAGGAGTTTGCTGC
Organism: Malassezia dermatis; assembly: GCA_001600775.1. Classification (NCBI taxonomy): domain Eukaryota; kingdom Fungi; phylum Basidiomycota; class Malasseziomycetes; order Malasseziales; family Malasseziaceae; genus Malassezia; species Malassezia dermatis. The sequence goes on from BCKX01000002.1 coordinate 60,517, forward strand.
ACTGGGCGGGTACATCGACAATGATGATAATGTAATCGCCCGTACACCGTCCAAGAATGCGCCCAATCTCGAGAACCTTAAGAACTCTGTCATGGAGCTTGTGAGTCCAAAGGACAAGGGCTTTGTTACGGAGACTCTTTCGGTACCGCGCAAGTTCCAGCGTGTCTTATTGGGCGAAAAAGGTCATGTTATTACTGAAATTGAGCATCGCACTCGGTGCTCCATCCGATTTGCACGCAAAGAGTTGGCACAGGACTCTGTCCTTATCTTTGGACCAGAATCACAGGTTACTGTTGCTGCTCAGCTTCTTCTGCAGCACGTTCCCCTGGACGTGGAAATGACCGTTTCGCACTCGTTTGAACTAGGTGCCATGCTCGAGTCTCCCGATTATGCAACTCTGGTGGAGCGCATGCAAAAGGAACTCGGCATCACGCTAGAGGCGAAGTCGCGCCACAAGAATACAACGGGCGAATGTGTTTTCCAGCTATCGCTGAGTCAGTCGAATGCCAATATGCTTCCAGTTGCGAAAGACATGTTGGAAGAGCTGTGCACGAAACACAATGTACTCTTGCATGCTCCTGTGACACCGGCAAGTGACCCATACAACGTCCCGTTGCCGCCCTTCTCCCTGTCACGCTTCTCGCCCTCGAAGGCTGAATCAGGCGAGCCAGTGGCGGACAAGCGGCCGCCTTCTACAAAGGATCTCAAGGCACTTTTCGATCAGCCTAGCGGTTCTGTACCTGAGGCCTTTGAGCCAGGAACCAATACCCCATTCATGTCGCCGTTTTATACCCCTGGGTATTCTGATGCTAGCGGCTTATCGTCCCAGGTGTGGGGCGCACCACTTCTTTCGTTGCAAGACATGGGTAGCCTCCCAAGCAAGCCGAGTATGTTCAGCCCCTTTTCGTCAGGGCCGATACCATTCCCTTTCCAACCCACGGACTTGGCATTGGGCAGTGCCGAGCCAGGACGCGCGCCGGGTGCCACGCCTTTTCATCCGTCCAACATGCTGCATCGTTCCGATATGATGACCAGTCTGCCGGGCGGCATGGATGTGAGCGCCTTTGCACCGCACCCGATCGCTCGCTCGCCTCTGAACATGCGACCATCTTCGGACATGGGCAGTGACATGGAGGGCTTCCACCCCATTAGTGACCCTACGCCTCGGTCGAACTTGTCTATGATGGGGCCTCCGGGTAGCGCTCCCATTCCTCGAAGCTCTACTTTATCTATGCCCCGCAGCTCCATGTCCACTGGAGCACCCTCAGATACCATGGATGAAGTCTCACGCGTCTTGGCACAGATTGCTTTCGACAAGCAGTGAAGTGCATCGGAATAGCTCACCGGCACAGCAATCGTACCAGCTGTGGTAGGATGACTACCTATTGGGATAAATTTGTTTCTGATTCTATTTCTTGATCCAGTTGCTAGGTATACCTGCAACCGATTCCTATAGATTCCCTATTTGCTCAATGGAGTGCGCGTTTTGTTTCCACAAGGTGCGGTCCGAGACCGGGGCCCAAGTGCACGTGATGCAACAAAATGCGATCGTCAGTCATTGCCTCGACCTCCGTCTGCACGAGGATGAATGAGGACCGTGAGGTTGCGCGACTTTGGCGCATTAACCGCACCATCCACGAACTTGTAGCGGACAGGGTATGTTGAATGATACTAATGGACTTTAGGGCTACGAGGTTTCTTCGGAGGAGATTAATGTGGATCTCGATACATTCAAGGCCGAAATGTGCTCGAACGGTGTGGTGGACCGCAACCGCCTCAACTTTTTTACGCAGCACCGTGATCGTCCTGAAGATCGTCTTTTTATCTTTTATGCTACTGAAAGGAATGTTGGTGTGAAGACAATGCGTCAATTTATCAACATCTTGGAGGAAAAGAATATCACGCGTGGCATCATCATTTGGAGCGATAAGATGACAAGTGCCGCTAAAAAGGTATGTTCGAATATTGTCTCACCTGTAGGTCATCGACGCCATGAGAACGCAGCTTGTTCTTGAGGACTTTGAGGAAGCCTTCCTCCTCGTCAACATTACACACCACCAGCTTGTTCCCAAACATGAGGTTCTTACACGGGAAGAAAAAGAAGCTCTTCTTCAACGATAGTATGTTTTGCATTACTCACCGGCAGTCGTCTGAAGGATTCGCAGCTTCCTCGCATCCAACAAAGTGACCCTGTGGCTCGGTATTTTGGTCTAACTCGTGGCCAAGTGGTCAAGATTACGAGACGTATGTGTTGTACAGGAGACAGCTAACTTTTTAGCATCTGAGACAAGTGGTCGCTACTGCTCCTACCGGATTTGCATGTAAACCATAGTCTTTGTAGACAATAATGTCATACGAAAGTGTGCGATTGAAGAGCGAGGGTAGAACCTTTGGGATATTTATATCCAGACCCTCTCAAATGGTAATACTCTGCAGACTTGGTACATGCTATGCCATCAGTAACGGATGGCAAAAAGAACGACCCATACTGGAATCGAACCAGTGACCTTAGAGTTTTGTGGTCGTACAATCAACCAGTTTAACAGCTCCACGTGCTAACCACTGTACCAATGGGTCTAGCTGCCAACCAAGCTCGTGCAAATCGATATTTAATTCATCCACAACGATATAATATCGACTGAACAACCCCGCAATCAACTTGTAAGGACCAGGTACAGCCCAGTAACAAACTACGGGTCTATTTCCTCAAGACAGATGGTATGTAATTAGAATTTGAACACCTGCTCAGCCTTGAAACCAAGCTCCGAGAGGACACCCTTGAGCTCACCCTGCTTAAAGCCGTCCTTGGGGCCGGCAAGCGCCTTGACCATAGGGGGAGGACCGCACACGAAGATTTTGGCCTTGTCGCCCTTTTCGGCACCAGGGAGGTACTTCTGGATGGCCTCCTTGCTGACGTAGCCCTTCTCGGCTTCGACACCCTTCGGAACCTCGTCAAGGAAGTAGACAATGTTGAAACGGTCATCGTTCTTCAGAGCGTCGAACTTCTCGCGAAGGAGAATGTCGGCCTCCGTCTTGTTACCATAAAGCAGGGTCACCTTTGTCTTGTCACGAGGGTTCGACGAGATTTCCTGGATCACCTGCCACATGGGAGTAATACCCGAGCCGGCGGCGATCATACCAATCTCCTCAAACTCGTTGGTCTTGTAAGGGTGTTTGGGGATGGGTCCCTTAAAGCGCACAACATCTCCAACCTTGAGCGACTTGAGGTGCTGCGTCATGGCGCCTTGAGGGTAGTGCTTAATAAGGAGCACAATCTCACCCTTGTCCGACGGTGGGTTCACAGGGGTGTAAGGGCGGATCACTGATTTGCCATCCTTGCCCTTAGGCTCCTCATCAGCACCGCGAACCACCAAGGCCGAGGCAGTGAACATACCCGACTGCTTGTTGTCGGGCAGCTCGAACACGTAAAAGGACGAGTCGTGGTTGTAAGGGCGCACCTCCTTCAGCTTAAAAGGGCGGAACTCCTCATTGGACAGAGCAACATTGGAGCCCGAGTCAGCATGGATCTGCTGGAGCTTCGAGCGGATGTCACCCTGGAAGCCGCCCATAGCGTACCAGGCGCCGATACCAGCCAGACCGCCGAGGGATAGGTACAGACTGACATTCGACGAGGCCTGTGCAGTCGAACGAGACGAGAAACTGCGAAGCTGCTGAGCAGGGCGGATACCCGGCTTCATCGACGAACGAACAGCAGCCAGAGAAGAAGTGCAACGAGTAACGCGGAACATGGTCGTTATGAAGCAGCTAGCCGGGCTCGTCCCGAAAGGTGAACCGTTCACAGCTTAAGTAAGCGCCACTCAGACTGCATATGCACGACGGACGTTTCCGCCTTGGTTGTGAGCCATGACAGGCCGTGGGCGTGGCCGAGGCGCCTATTATCGTGCCAAGTATGGAGGCGGTGGTCGAAGCCGAGTTCATAGTAACTCCATTCATAAGGATGTTGGCACGTCGTCTGAAAAACGATCACGAACGATTCGAGGTAAGCTGTGTATGCTGATGAAGCAGGTAACCAGGAAGAGCTAGCGTCCTGGCTGTATGCGCACGACAATGGACCCTATCCTGCCTACCATGACATGGAGGGAACTTGGAAATTTGATGGGTTTACATTCACTCTTGATCACGCTCAAGCAGATCCCTATGCGTCTCCGAGCAAAGCACGCGTTAAAGTGGCGCATTCGTACGCACAATTTCCTGTCGAGTTGCGCGATACGACACTGCGACGTACTGCTCTGGCTGACTATTTACTCCGGTCCCTCTATCGTGTGTGTACTTCGAAAAGCTATGACGAGAAGCTGCAGGGTGGTGGCTGGTCGGGTGCGAAAGGCGGGCAGATCCAGGTCGATGTGCCTGGACAGCAGGTTCTGGAACGTACGGCCGTGATGATTGATGATGAGGGCATCGAGGTTCGCTTTGCCCTTGGGCTTCCAGCGCGTGGGCGCAGCATTATGGGGCGCTTGGCGGCGTCCGTGTGTGCGTATCTCCCTTCTCACCACAGTATGCGAAAATGTCCCTCAAATGGTGCAGCAGGCACTACTGTACTCCAGTCACAGTGCCACGCACTTGGCGCAGCATGTCCATACAGTAGAGGACCAGGCGGTTCTGCGTGATCTGCTTCCTCAGCATGACCTTGTCGCCTTTGTGCCGAACGGGGCTCTACTACCTCGTGCAAGTGGTGCCTCAGACCAACCCCTGTTGGGGTGTGTGCCGTTCGCAAGCCCTCCCACATTGCAGACCTCATTAAGTCTACCGCACAGGGGGTCGATCTCAGGCATGGGACTGCGCCGAGGCCAAGTGTATGCGTGTCTGGGTGGTGGCTTTCATGGCAAGTCAACGTTTCTAGCCGCCCTAGCGCTGGGCGCTTACAATCATGTGCCAGGCGATGGCCGCGAGTTCGTGTGCACAACTGAGCATGTGGCCTCGATTCGCTCTGAGGACGGGCGCTCCATCCAGCATGTGGACATTTCGCCCTTCATCTCGAATCTGCCAGATAAGAGCGACACGTCGTCGTTTAGCACATCGAATGCATCGGGAAGCACCTCCTGTGCTGCGTCTCTCATGGAAGCACTCGAAGCTGGTGCAGAGCTGCTCGTGTTGGACGAAGATACTGTGGCCTCCAACTTTTTGGTGCGTGACCGTGCAATGCAAGCGCTCGTGCCCAATGAGCCGATTACGCCGCTTGTGGCGCAAATGCGCTCATTAGTGGATATCGTTGGTGTGACGCTAGTGCTGGTCTGTGGCTCTTCCAGCGCGTTCCTACCATGTGCAGATACGGTACTACAGATGGACTGCTACGAGATGAAGGATGTGACGCAGAAAGCACAGCATCTGTGTAAGACCCTTTCATTGGAGCCGTGGCCCGCCAACCTCTCGTCATTCCGTGCGCCGGCGCTGCGCGAGCTGCAGCTCCCGCTACCAGGCGGCAAGATGGCGACGCGCCATCGGAGTGTGATCCATATTGGGGACGAAGCATTGGAATTGCATGCGGTACCGCAGTTGGTGCATGCGAGCCAAACGAGGGCGATAGAGACGCTGCTCAGGCGCTGGGCAAATGCGCCACCGCGCAGTGTGGGACTGAAGGCATTAATCGATTCCGTGTCTAGCGAATGGGACCAGCAAGGCATGTACTACTTGCAAGATAAGCATTTAGACGGCTTCCTTGCACGCCCGCGCAAGATCGACCTCGCACAGGCTCTTAACCGAATGAGGCACGTCTCGTGGCGCACAATATAACACATAGAACACCGCCTGGTTTTAATGAGAGTCGTACGGACGCTCCACACGATGACCAATTGAGCGGCTGCGAGCGTGGGATGCGTGGCCGCCACCGACGGCGGACGATGTTGCCGGCAAAGCTTCGCCGAGGACCCGTACAGGAGGAACATCGTTTGGCAGCAAGGTGCCCATGTCGATCGAGGTGCGTGACTGCTCCAGAGGGTTGTCATCGTCGTTCAGCGAGACATTAGAATGGTTCGGGATGCTGACAAATGGCCCGCGCACATTAGGGCGTAGATACTTGTCATCTTCGTCATCGTCCCAGCCGCCCTGGAGCATGTTCTCCATGTCGCCTTCCTCGACTAGGCGGATCGGCATAAGCGACGACACCGGGCGTCCCGCCTGGATGAGATCTGGTACGGGCTCATTTTCATCATATGCACCAATTTGGTCGCCCCAGCGGTCTTCTTCACCAGAGAGCGAGCGCACTAGGGCGGTGTTCCGGCCTGGCGCGATCGGCTGGACTTGCTGAGGCGCGGCAGGGGTGTCTTGGTCGTTGTAGAAGGTCGAGCCGAATTGCTGTGTCATTTCCTCGCGCCGCCGAGCATCACGACCCTGCTTGCGAATACGCGACCGCTCCCACTCGGACCACAGACGCATGGGCACATGCAGAGATGCATTGTAGCCTTCTTCGTCAACGCCGTGACCTTCTCCACGCGTCTCGCCCTCGACTTTGCGAGTGGCTCCCCATGTAAAATCGTCAAAGTGCCAAAACGAGTACGCAGGGAGAATAAGATTCCAGACGGGCAGGAAAATGAGGTAAATGATAAGCCAAATGATCATCTGGGGACGGAATCTGATGGCCGTGATAACGAAGCCGGGAAGAAACAGTACACAGATGAGCATGATAAGGGGGATGGCGGAAGTAAAGTCATGCGGTGGGTTGACGATGGAGGACACAATCAGATAGTATGTGAGACTGATGGCAACAGGAAGTACAAGCGTACCGATCAGATCCATGAGCACAACAAACTGCATCGAGAAGCAAAAGGTACCGCACAGATCGCGCACAAGCATGAGCTCCATGAGGTTGTGAACCGTCGAGTTGATCCAGCGGCGCCGCTGAGACAGGAGCGTCCAGAACTTGGCTGGTACTTCCGTGTGGCAGACAGCTTGAGACACAAAGACCATGCGACGATGCGGGAAGGTGCGCAGCATGAGCGTACTGAGGAAGCGGTCTTCACCCAAAAGCAGCAGATTTTTCTGGTGCAATGTCGTCACAGTAGACTGACTGTATTCACGTGTAATGTCCGGCTTCACAAGCACGGGGATCCAGTCTTGGAACCCAGGCTTACGTGCCTTGATTCGGTACATGCTGAAGCAGCCCGGCAAACATGTAACACCACCAAAAACCGCTTCGAATGCTTTGACCTGGTGATGCGAGATAAAATACTCAAACACCTGGATCGCCGTCACCCAACTCTCCGTCTTGTTCTGGATTCGGGTCTCGCCACAGGCACCCATGATGCGGTGGTCATTTAGCATGGCATTACACAGGCTGCGCAACGACGGGGGATGCACTTTCGTGTCGGCGTCCACCATGAGACAAAGTTCGAAAAAGTCGGGTGTGACGCCCATAAGCGCATGACACTTGCGGAATAGGTCATAGTCTAGTGGTGTCATCATATCATTGTACGTTACTCGCTGCAAAAAGTTGAGCAGGATCATCTGTGAGTCGCGCTTGCCACGGTTGCCAGGCTTCTTGTCGTTCACATCTTCAGGCAGACCGCACTTGGCCACCACAATCATTGGCACAGCCTCTCCACCCGATGGATGCAAGTAATGGCCCGCGTAAACAAGCGCTTTGTTGTGCGCTTTGCGTCCTGAGGCCACCGAGCGGTAACTCATTGGCGTCGGCGTACCGAAACGAGGGTCCGGAGTGAGAAGACTGACACACATATCAGGCGTGCTCATTGTCTCTCCAGCACCCGTGACCATACCATCAGCCACGACAAAAATGAGCTTGCGGCCCGCAGGATATTCAGTGGCACTCAAAGACGATAGAGTTGCCGCTATGCCATCCATACCCTCCGAGTAACAGGTCACTAGGCAGACAACATATGGATCATTGCCAATGTCGTCCGCTGTCATGGAAGGTGGAAGACTGGCCATAGAATCCTGCAGCTTTTCTGGCGTGATCACACGGGATGCGCGCACCCTTTTGTCGGCCCAAGGAGCCACACCATCGACATTGTTAGCCATAGCACCGGTTGGCATAATGAGATGCGAAATTGGACGCGGGCGCTTTGATCCGACGGCTGACAACTTGCCTGGTATGGGCGGCGTGCTGGCCATGCGGCTAGAACCTACCCATGCATACCAGATGGCCATCAGAGTGCGCGCCAAGACCAAACCGAGAATCACGATCAGTGACACATATAGAACCAGCTCAGCGACAAAGCAGCCTGCTGTCTTGTAGTTGACGCGGCCCGCCATGTACATCTGTTTTAGGCATGGAATCGCATCTTTGCCTTCTCTCGTATCAGCGAATACGCGCGTGGCATCTGGGCCTTGGTCCTGAGTCTGGTTAAAGTGCTGTCGGATAGTGGCATCGACAATATCACCGGGAATAGGCTTGGGATTGTAGGCCATATAAGAGTCCATATTCAGAACATATCCATCGATTGTGAGCAGATTGTTCTTACTCTTCATCACATCCTGCCAGTCGTACCCAATGTTTTTGTTTTTCGGAGTCAGTGACAAATTGCCGACGGTTTGGTTGTTCAGAGGCGCAATGCATGTAGCGCGCCTACCATTCACATCAACACACCCTTGCCATTTTGTATAACGACCTGAAAGTCCAGCACACTGGGCGTAATGACGTCTACTGCCGTCAAGAAGCGGTGTAATGTCTAATCCTGGCTGGGCCTTCAACGCCGGGTATATGTCTGGCTGCTGGAATTTAGCATGGTCCGCATTGTATGCAACACCTTGGACACCCACCATAGCCTGCGCCTGCTTGACATTAACAAAGACTTGGCGAACATCATCGGGGCAGAGTGTGCGCTGCAACCCAACTGTAATAAAGGCAATCACAGCACCCAGGGCCAGAGCAAAGAGAACCAGAGTGACCTTCTCGCGCCATGCCTGGCGGACCTCGGTATTTTGAAAACCAAAGAGTGTAAGCAGAGGTGCGGGGGCCCAGAACGTGCATAAAATAGCCAAATAGTGCCACCACAACCTGTACCAAGGCGGCGGGCGATGCTCGGAAAAGGGATCGTCCGGCTCGCCGTCAGGATTTAACAGAGGTGCGCGCTTGTGCCCGCGCTCTGGTCGACTCATGGTCGGACGACGCAGCGGCGGAGGCTGGCCAGAGGGTACGGGGATGGCTGTCTCATCCTCGAACGTGACCCCTGGCCGCCGAATAAAGGATCTGGCTGTATCCTTGTTGCGGTTTAGCTGCGATAGCATCTGAACCGCAGTGCAAAGTACAGCTTAGCAGAACAGGGTGGATGAAGGCAGTCGCACTTCACAGAGGGGACGGTGGAATAGCAGTTACGTGCAGAATATCCCGCGCGATGCGCGCGCCGTTGAGCCGTGGACCTCGTGTAATGTACGTAAGTGACTTAGCTAAGATGCAAATTGAACCTGTGAAATGCTGTCTTCCTTGTGGCCACGTGGATTGCTAGTCCTTGACATTCGTGTGGAGTGTTCGTGCTTCGATTTGAGTGGCTTTTGGTCTGTGACGCCCTCGCGATATCGGCTCAGCGACCCATTAGCCGCGTCCTTTTCTTGCATCAGAATATCTTTTTAACACGATCCTGTGAATGAGTTATCTATGAGAACTCGGGATCAGCTAGTATACGAGGTGTACCGGCCTATCCCGCGGGAAGATTGGTTTGACATGATGCACTGTGCCCCCATCACAAGCCAATACCACATGGGCGCCTAGTGTGGTGTCTAGACTATCAGTGTTTGGGATATATGGGCTCGCTCATCGAAGAGTATAAGAAAGAAGTCCAGGGTCAAGGCTTTGGCCTGTTATGGGTGCGCATTGCGGAAGGATTCGCGCCAGTCGATGGATGCAAATTTGACATGTTCATCTCGATGCTGATTCTCATTCATAAGCTCCGAGGCTCCTCTATTATAGTCCATTGCCAGGGAGGTATGGGCCGAGCTGATATTGTCGCTTGTGGATGGTTGTTCAAGATGAAATTGATGAAGCCAGACGAAACGTCGTCGGTGCCTGCCTGCGAAGAGTCTCGTGCCTTTTGCAGCGTGTTCAAGCTTGTGGAAGTCATCCGAAACGGACACAGCGTCCGAATAATTGAAACCGCCGAGCAAGCTCGCTTTCTTTGGACTATGTTATGTATACCGCCAAGAACATGTACACGCTTGTTAAGGCATGCACGATTCCTCGTTCATAAACTTGTTGTCCTTTTGAATACACCCATGTATAGTGGCAGATTGCTTTATCGATTTTCTTCCCATGCGATGGCACCAAAGCTGAACTTTTCGTCAGAGAATAACACATACCAAGACCAAAATACTACCGAATCCCTTTGACAGCGTCGTAGTCCGAGGATCCTGCAGCAGGTCGCCAAGAAATGCCATGGGTATCGTAAGGGAAAGACCAATGGTGGTCAGTAGGGGCGATGATTTGAGCATGGCAAGCAGGTAGGCAAAGTCACTGGCGTCAAAACAGGACCACATACGAAATCACCGTCACTAGCATGTTGACAACCAGGCCAGAGAGCATCAAGGAGTCCTGGGGTAGCCCCAGGGGCTCTATGCCTAGAAAATGCAAAAGCATACCAATGGGCCAAAATGCCAGGAGGTTGAAAGCACCGACAAACCCTAGGAAAAGCGGCATCGATATACGGTCTTCAGAGCCGATCCTCACCTTGAGTAATGTCACATAACCGGCGTAACCTGAGTCTGAGAGCGGAAAACGTACAAATGGCCGATATAAGTGCCAGTGCGTCACCCCAGAGGGGGTTCAAGGGGTTCCTGGAGTCTTGGTCACTCCATGTAACGAGTGCTACTCCGCAGAAGCTGAATGTAAGTTGCTGCGTTGACGCACCTTAGCAGGACAGAGGCAAGCTTGCCGTATGAAAACGATTCGGTGCCCATGATACTGCCTAGAAGCAATGTGAAAAAACCACTTGTGCTCCCGAGCGTCGTCCCACTAGCCACGCTGGTATAGGCAAGGCCAGCTACAAATGACCAATTGGCGGCGAACCAAATCACAGCAAATTCCATGGACAAGAAGACTGTCTCAGTGACGGACAGGGGGGGCAACTCTGACGCTGAAATAACGTGCGCAGGTGTCCGGGTACTCGCATAATCCGACTCCGACATATAGCCGGCGATAGAGTCATGCGATGGCCTGCGCAGTGGCTGCCTCTCACTGGTGGATTGGGGCGAGCGTCCACGAAGGGTAAGATCCAAAATACGCGGATGGACCTCGGCGGGATCCATGGGGAGCTGCAGATCACTTTTGGGTCTCCGGCCATCGATAGAAGAGGGCCGCTTGGGCCGGCTCACCGCGAGCTCTTCGGATGACAACTCCTCGAGAGAACTGTGTGAGTTACGGCGACATACATGATAGGCCTCATGTGGGGAAGGCGGAAGCCCAAGCTCTCCCACCATGGTGGCTTGCTTGTGTCATCTGATTGACTGTTTTTTTGCGTATAGTACAAGACGGCAAAAGGAATCAAGTATACAATAAAGGTCGCGGTACTTAGATACGTGACGGCAAAGGGCTTGTCGTAGCCGTGCGTTCTGAGTAAGTAGGCCGATACGCACAACACAGTGCTGGACAAGTAGTTGGAACTCGTCCAAAGCACATCGACCAGGAGGATTAGGGCGGCGCCCACTGCATAGTCGTGCGGGCCCTGCGCCATGATAAGCGCGTAATACGTCTTTGGCCGGACCGGGGGAGAGGAGGGGGTTAAGAAGAGATCGGGAGGTAATCGGGTCAAACGCGCCTCGCGTCGCTTGCACTGGTTTCCTGTGGCCAATATGGTCGAGCCAGCAGACGCGGCCACGGCCTGGCTAAGTCTGTGTGTTGGCAGCGGTGAAGTGACGCAGCCTTCTTCTGTGTTTCAAGAGTCAAAAAATACGACAGACGATGGATGGCTCAGCTGCCGCTCCAAAGACCCCGAGCAGATGCACGCTATGTTTGCCCACATCCTGCACTTTGTCCGAGATGTCGAACTGCGCTCTGTAACGGCCAAAGTTGAAGAGGGAGACGATGGTACACGTGTGCTTAGTGATCCCCTAGAGGAGTGTCCTGACCGTGCGGACAATCCAGAGTACTACGAACAGATTGCTCGGCCTACGTCATTGCAGGCAATTACCCACCGCATTGTCCACTGCGAATACGCCATGCCCGCTTTGTTTGAGCATGACATGTTGCAACTCTTTTCCAATGTATGTCAGTGGTATGGTCTAGGCACCGATGGCTACGGTGAAATGACCACATTGCAACGGCTCTATAACGAACTTACGCCATCGCGCGGACGTTTAGTGGATGGGTCCGGCACCCGGCATGGCAAGGGACGCCCCTCCGACATTGATCTGGTCAGCTCTCAGCATACGAAAGCCAAGGCGAGGGCCCTGCAGAAGTTTGCGTCTTCGCCATACGGACCCGGGCATGAGCCACCCAGGCCAGACAAGCAGCCCAAAATACTCTCGATGGATGCTGCCGCCTTCAAGGGTCGTACCTATCATGTGGGCGACTGGGTGCATATCATGAACCCTGTGGACCCAAGTCGGCCCATTGTCGGACAGATTTTCCGCCTGTATAAGCGCATGGACAAACCAGGGACCTTTTTTTCGGCGTGCTGGTACTACCGGCCTGAGCAGACGCACCACGCATCGTCTCGTCTTTTCGCAGACAATGAGCTTGTTCAGACGGGTGTATACGGAGAGCATGCGATTGAAGATCTGCTAGGCGACGTGCTGGTGCTTTTCCACACCGCCTACCAACGCGCTCGCCCATCGGCGGCCTATTGGGACAAGGACACGCCTGTCTATATGGTCGAGTTCAAATACGATGTGGAAACGCATGAGTTTTTCCCTATCCACAGCTGGGCGAGTTGTGTGCCTGCGGTGGTCCGAGAGAAAGTAACGTGCGTATTTTCTACTGACACCAGTCCCATGGATGTTTTTGCGCAACCAGCCGAGCCACCAGCACGGCGGGCTTCGCTGCTAACCAAGGGTGTAAAGGTGCCAGGAGGTCGTCTTTTAGATGATACAGAAGAGGAGCCTGTCTCGGAGGATATTCCAGACCTGTTTGAGGGTGCACCTCTTCTTGGTGAATTCACACAGACACTCAGTGTCCCGGCTAATGCACCCACAGTTGTACGTCCAGCCATGCCACCTCCTGCGGCTGCACAATCTGAACGCCTCCGTGCATATGCTGCATTCCACGCTATCGCGTCGGACCTGGCCCGCCGGATCAGCCCGGTTGCATACAACAAGCTGCAAAACGCACTCACTGCTAATCCCGCAGCCTCGCCTGTTGAGCTGGGAGCATTAGCTCTGCAACTGGGGGTCATGTCGGGAGCTCAGATTGTGCACTTGCGCGATGCAGCCGTGGCGGCGGGCATGCTGCCTAGTCAAGAAAGTGGCGCTAAGTCGCTTCCGACATCAGCTGCCGTGTATGTGGCACATCATAAGGGAGCCACGTTCATGCAGCTTCCCCCAGAAACACGTGCGTACCAATGAACTGACAATGTAGGCCAGCTTTTCCGCCAAGACGAACATGGCCAGGTCCTATGGCACGCAGCCCTTCCGCTACCCGGCTGGCCGAATGCGACCCCTGTTTTGGATGGTGTAACTCCCTTGCCGTTTCCGTCCCTGTCGTACTTGGAGCACAAGATGATGGGTCGACCACATGTACCATAGCTATGGGCTAGTTACTCTGAGGGGCGGTTGATCGGACAGGGATAAAGAAGGGGTGTTGTTGTGCCTCTTGAGCAGTGAGGCGTTCCTGATGATCATACCGGAGGAGCTTGTCCAAGAAATCCAATGCCTCATCGGAGATAAAGCGCTCGTTCTCGGGAGTAACGAACCGCGGCCACGGTTTACGCGGGTAACGCCCAAGTATTACATCATAATGCGAGTCCAGCTCAATCTTGTATTTCTCAAGGTACGCAAAAAGCTCATCGGTACCCAAGACTTTGCAGATCTTGACAAGCTGGTCGTAGTTGTCATGTCCGTGGAAGAACGGCTCCTTGCGGAAGATCATCGAAGCAAACATACAGCCCAGGCTCCACATATCCAAGGAATAGTCGTATTCCTGGAAGTCGACGAGGAGCTCTGGACCTTTAAAGTATCGTGAAGCAACGCGCACATTATACTCGGTATAGGGATGGTAAAACTCGGCCAGACCCCAGTCAATGAGGCGCAGCTGGCGCTTCTCATGATCGATCATGACATTATGGGGCTTCACATCACGGTGCATGATGCCGCGGGAGTGACAAAAATCCAGCGCCTTGAGTAGCTCAAAGATGTAGTATCGCACGTCATAGTCTGTGAATGTAGGGTAAAGCACTTTAAAGTCCGTATTGTTCACATATTCAGTGATGATGGACGGTGTCTTGGACTGCGGATCCCGCACCACATCGATCAGCTGTACCACATTGGGTCCACCCATAAGGTTCTGCAGGATCTTGATTTCGCGCTTGATTTTCTTCTTCTTCACGGGCTTAAGCACCTTGATAATGCACTTGTCATAGTTTTCCGAGGCCACATTGACACCTTCGAATACTTCCGAGTACTTGCCTCGGCCCACCTTCTGCAGGATCTCAAAGTTGTCCTGCGTGCCCCACTGCAGCGCCAGGTTGTCGTAGTCCCACCATTCGCGACCGCGTGCCTCGTTGGCATTTGCATACACCCGGGCAACGCTCATGCCTGCCATCGGGGAACCAGCAGCGACCGTAGAACGCGCGTGCAGATGCCTTGTCACCGCCAGGAGTCGGCGATGGCCAATGTGGTCACGTGATGACAAGGTCGCCTTAGAATGACTATGTGGCCGGGGCCGAGACACCGCGGGGCTCGGGCGGCGTGCAGTCTATCTTCCGCGAGGCATCCATGTAATAGTGAACAACCTCGTCCGTGACCTTGGATTTGCGCTCCTGGAATTCGCCCACAACGCGCTGGAGCTCCTGGATGCAGCGCTTTTTGAGCTCACCCGTGAGCAGCTGCCCCGACCGGTAACTCTCCGCCAGTTGCCGAATCTCCTCATCATCCTCGACGAAGAAAGTCAGGTACTGGAAGCTCACATCCACATCCGGATTGCCACCGAGGCGGCGCTGCTCCTCAAGCGTCTCCTGGCCGCCGGAGAATGCGTGCTTGTTGATCTTGTTCTTGATTTGGTTGGGCGTGTCGTGCATGAAGACGCTCGAATTCTCGTTCGATGCACTCATCTTGGTTTGAGCACCCTGCAGAGCTGGGAAGAACTTAGAATGGATCAAACTCGGTTTCGGGTACTTGAGACGTACAGCCACATCACGCGTCTGACGGAAGTATGGGTCCTGGTCTATCGCACATGGGATCAGACAAGGGATATCTGAGCGATTGCCAAAGATGTGGGGGAACGAGTTGCTAAACGAGGGGGCCGCTTGGATAGACACAAAATGCAGTTTGCCGACACTATCGCTGTCATTAAACCCAAAGGTGCCCTTGGATTGGTTGACAGTGATAAAGCGGGAAATACGTACTACATTGTGGTAAAAAGCACCGCCGAGGTAGTCCAGGTTCGAGAAAATGAAAGTCTTTTCGGGATTGAAGCCACAAGCAATAATGTCCTTGGCATTCTCAAAGGCAAACTTTTGTACCTGCTCGATCTTCAGATCGTTCTTAAACAAGAACTTTTCGTCGTCGGTTAGCTGAATAACAAGGGGTACATCAAATACGTCCTGTAGCCACTGCGTAAACAGGAATGGAATCAAATGGCCCAGGTGCATAGATGCCGAACTAGGACCACGCCCAGTGTAGAGATAAAAGGGCTTGCGCTGTTCGTAGCGGGTAAGAATCAAGTCAAGTTCACGATGACTGAAGAAGCTGCCACGCCGCAGCAGCGGATGGGGGCGACGACCAGTCACACGCTCAAAACGCTCCAGCAGAGCAGCATCAATGGGCTTTGTGCCAAACTCTTTAATGAGCTTATCGTAGTCAATAGAGACCTGCTTTCCATCCACATAGCCTCCTTCGACATCCCAGGGTGTCACTTTCTGCTCTTGGGTTTGTATTGTTGCATGCTCATTCGCAATGGAAGCTTTGTCCAGGCCCGTAGTGAGCGAGTCCATCGTGGTGAGAGTTTTACTCATCGAGTCTTCGCAGTGCCAGCGTCGTCCGTCTCCACCAAGCCTTATCCATCTCCCCATCATGGTATGGTATCCTGGCTTACCGCATAGTTGATGTTCTCGGCTTTTAAGACCCTAACGGGTCAAACAGTGACGGTCGAACTAAAGAATGATCTGGCCATTCAAGGTACACTGAAGAGTGTTGACCAGTTTTTGAACTTTAAGCTAGACGACATCAAGGTGCTGGACGAGGCCCGTTACCCTCACATGGTAGGTGGTGCTTGCTTCTAACCAGTCAGATGGCTGTTAAGTCCACATTTATTCGTGGTTCTGTCGTTCGCTGTGTGCACATCCCCGCGGAAGCGGTCGATACCCAGCTATTAGAAGATGCCACACGACGAGGTAAGTGATGGTGCTCATTGACAATCAAGAGGCTGAATCGCAAAATCGCCAATAGGGATTAGGAGGGTATATGTAGTTTACCTATGCTATGGCTTGTGGTCAGCGACATTGCGACTCTGGAAGGCAGTGTACCACGGCCGTTGTTTCGAAGTCAAAAATGACCCAATTTGGTTCATAGCGGCAGTGCCATTTGCCCTTGTGACTTCAAGTGCGGACCGGGCGTTCATTGCTCGCCATGATGAAGACTCATCGACGACCTCCCTAGATTCATCAGAACTCACCCGTGGTGAAGACCATACGCCAGAGGAAGCGAGGCGCCCCAAATCCTGGCGCCAGGAATTTGTCACTTTGGACAGACTGCTGCTTCCTGCTTGGAGGGCAGCAGTGAGAGCTTCTTTTGTGGGTGCCCAGTTCTCATCCAGGTGCAGATCATGCAACCCTGCTTGCAAGCGCAACGCCACATCAGACATGGTCGTGGTTTTACCCGTAAATGGGTGCTGGTGCGATATAAGGTCACAGAGTGTGTCATCTGTGTATGAGTTCCACAGTTTGAAGACACTGGTCTGGCAAAACGCGTCTAAGAACTCGGCACCAAACGATTGAATCACAGCAACGTCAGGCCCATGAGGGTTTAAGTGCAGATACTTGGCTGCCGAGAGTATACCGAAAATATATTCTTCAAATCGCGCACGGATATAATCGTCACTGCCCTCATACTGCATCTGATCTGGTTGCCCTGGGTCGGCATGATTCCACGTTTCTTGTATAACCTGAATAATGCCATCCATCCACCTCCGATCTGCGGGTGTCAGGGCAATCAGGTTGTTCAAGGAGGGATCTTGTACCTGAATTTGCATTGTTTCAAGCTAATGTCAGCCGAGTTTCACTTACATCAACCACCACATCAGGGCAATTTGTACGCTGGTGCTTGAAGATACGATTCGTCGTGCCTATTAGCCAAGAAGGACAACTCAACATGTCCATCTGTTGTAGAGGGCAGTAAGGCTGGAAGAAGGCGTCCTTGCTGAACAGTGGTAAAGGCAAACCCATATAGCACAGAAGACTCCGTCGGTCGGACATTTTTAAGGAATCTGCCTTGGTCCTCCCCTCTGAATAAGTGTTTAGCTCGGGCACTGCAGCATCCTGAAGACTTGGCAATAAAGCAGGCATCAAAGAAACCAAATTGTACTGCAGGGTGCAGAGTTGTTCAACAGGGTAGCCAAAAAACATGGTCTTTGAGTTAGAGAAGATGCACGTACTCGGCGTTGGAGAAGAAGAAGCTTAACCAACATAAGAACCTTGAATCTCCATTTGTACAGCGACTCACGGAGAGAAGTTCCCATGTACAACGTGTTATTCGCATCGAGTTTACCCTTGTCCTCTTGTGTCTCCATAGCGCAGGACAACCCGGATTCTAAATTGTCATAGAATTCTTCAAGGATCTGCATATTGCTCAGATCACGCTGATCGAAATAGGCCCGGGTTACCATGCTTAGTTTGGCACGCATCGGCCCAAAAATGGGCTGAGTGGCCAGAATTACCACAGCCTTTTGGACCATGCTGCGTGTAACCTGGGATCCTTTATTGATCAGTTGATCAGACATGATTTGCCGATTGCACGAAATTCCAAATATGGTATTATGCTGGATAGATTTGCATTGCAAATGGAAGTAACAATAATCCTCATCGGACTGTGGGTCAATGATTTCGAACCTACCATATGACTCCCATCTGGCAATGCCATGAATGGTAGCTGGGAGCTAAGTTCCTCATTCTCTTGCAAATTTTCGGGATAGCTTTGCTCAATTTGAGGACCAACCAGATGGTTCTTTTGTTAGCTTGCCTCTCAACGTACAAAGTCAACCACCACAACTCCAATGATAATATGCGATGAATTTTTGTCATACCTTGGAGAACTTTCTACCCTATCATCTCCCCCTTCTGTTGTGTGCATATCACGACCGTGGCTAGAAGAGGTAGGTCTAGCCTCGTCTGACACGGGCATGATCTCGGATATGCATTGATCTGGCACCAGGGTCCAATGGAGCTAATTTTAGTCATCAATGCGATCCTTCTCCACTTGTCCGTTCGTTGAACGCGCCAGGGTATACGACCCTGAATGCTCCTGGTGTCAACACTCATCTTCAGGGGCCGAGATTTTTGGAGATCAACCCATGGAGGATACTAGAAATGATAGCGACAATGTGTCTGAATCCATTCATGACAAAACAGCGACAACAATTCCGTTGTCACCAATTCGTACACCCAAGGCAACTAGTACCTTTGACCTGTCGTACTCAGATGTTACATCTAGGGACGATGAACTAAGAGACGGTAACATGTACGTGATTGTGGTGTTGATTCTCTAACAATGCAGGATTATTCGGATCTATAATGGCCGCGAAGACTGCCTTTTTTCACGCACTATCCCTGATGTTCTATTGCCATATGTACGTGTGCATGTGCACTAACAGTTGAGATCAATCCTGAAACGTTTGCTTCGCAGATGGATGACCTCAATGCTACGCTTCAAAGTGCCATGAACCGCAACTACGGCTTCTTTGATAATCTCATGACGAGCCTCACATTCCAATTATGGCCCCTCATAGTCGGGACACACTATCAAAGGGTACGAATTTCATTTCTTACTGCTAGTGTATAAAACGTTTCAATGATCAACTCGACCATTTTGAGGAGGAATTTATACTTCCACATGGTTACCGACTCATTCCACCTCAAAACACAGCATTCATGTATATTGAAATAGTACCTAGAGCTTAGCCTCTCCAATAAACTATACTTGTCTTCCTACCATTCATTTACTACGGACATTGGTTGTGGATACAGTCTACCTTATATATTTAACCCCTGTGAGGGGGCCCTAACACAAGACCCATTGGTACAGTGGTTAGCACGTGGAGCTGTTAAACTGGTCGATTGCACGACCACAAAACTCTAAGGTCACTGGTTCGATTCCAGTATGGGTCGTTCTTTTTGTCCGCCCGGCACAAGCGATTTTTTTTTGCTGCATCGAATACTTCTACTATTATAGCCGAGGTTCTCTAATTCCGATCAATCAGATTACATGGATACAAATCTCTACTTTTACTTGTGCTACCCAGTTAGTTGTCTGATTTACATACCCGCTGGTATTGCGCAACAAGCATGGCATGGTCACGCTCGTACGGCTCTAGAGTGAGTTGCTCCCGAGGGCGGAATGACTGCACAGTTAGTGACCTTTACAACTTAATACGTACGCTCTTTTTCAGCTTGTTCACTTCCTCAGCAAACACAGCCTCAGGCTGGGCGGTAGAGTCAATACAGCTAGCCTTGATTGAGATAACGACATGGCCACCATTCTTCAAGAAATACTCCGAGTTGTATGCCACAATACGTGCCTGGTCAGGCTGAGCCACATCGGCAAAGATGACATCAACGGAACCAACAAGCATGCGGTACTTCGCAGGGTGTCGCGCATCCTCGATGATAGGGATCACGTTAGTTCGCTTCTTTGCCATGTTAATCAAATCACGGCCTGACCGGTGCGAGAACTCAACAGCATATACAATACCCTCAGGGCCAACAACATCTGCCACATGGCTTACACTTGTACCACTGGCTGCACCAAGATAGAGCACCTTCGCACCCGGCTTGATGTGGATGTTGTCCAAACCACCAAGGATACCAGCCGCCAACTTCGAGCGGAAGGGGTTCCACACACGGTATTCGGTCTTCATCGTGGTAGAGCCCTCCTCATCAGTAGAAGTACCAGGAGTCTCGACAGAAATACGCTTTTCACCGTATACAGATTCGCCAGGCACCAGGTTCTTGGTGACCAGCAGATGCTCCTTACCCTCAGCCACGAAAACACCCTCGTGACGGTGGGGTTTGACCACCACGTTGGAACCTCCCTTGGCGCCACCACGGCCACCTTTCGCACCACCGCGGCCACCACGAGCACCACCGCGGCCACCACGAGCGCCACCGCGGCCACCACGGGCACCGCCGCGGCCGCCGCCACGTGCACCACCACGCATACCACCGCGGCCAGGAGGGCCGCCTCGTCCAGGAGGACCACCACGGCCGCGACCAGGCATTCCACCACGACCACCACGACCAGCAAATGCCATTTTAAAAGTAACTGTGGAAGAAAGGCTTCAAATGCACGCTCGTTGAACGTGAGCCGTTTGAGAGCGAAAGTCCTGGCGGGCCCGCTGAACGGCTTTTTTTTCGTCCGAGGCTGCACATGGCATATCACGTGACATCAAGCTGGTCGCGTAGCGCGTTGTTGCAGCGCGACGGATCGCATAGCGCACTTGCCAACGGGGATATGCCGCGCGAGCTAATCACGCTTCAGGCTGGGCAGTGTGGAAACCAAATTGGATCACAGTTTTGGGAACACCTCTGTCGTGAGCATGGAATCTCGAGGGATGGGACTCTTGAAGAGTTCGCGACCGAAGGTCAAGGTGGTGACCGTAAAGACGTGTTCTTTTATCAAGCTGACGACGAGCACTACATTCCAAGGGCCATTCTAGTTGATCTGGAACCTAGGGTATGGATTATAGGCCACTTACATTAAGGTTATCAACAGCATCATGAGCGGTCCGTATAAAGGATTATACAATCCGGAGAATGTCTACCGTAACGAAACCGGTGGTGGTGCCGGCAATAACTGGGCTCAAGGATATGCAGCGGGTGAGAAGGCTGCTGATGAACTTATTGAAATGGTAGACCGTGAAGCGGATGGAAGTGAGAGCTTGGAAGTACGTCTAAACTACTAATCCCAGGGCTTCTTTCTTCTACATTCCATTGCCGGTGGAACAGGCTCAGGCCTTGGTTCATTCCTGCTCGAGAGACTGAATGATGCATTTCCGAAGAAACTAATCCAGACTTACAGTGTATTCCCTAATTCAGAAGAGACATCGGATGTGGTGGTGCAGCCTTACAATTCGGTACTGACACTCAAGCGGCTTGTCAACAATGCAGACAGCGTCGTCGTCCTGGATAATGCAGCGCTTAGCCGGATTGCAAGTGACCGGCTTCACTTGCAGAATCCGAGCTACAGTCAGACCAATCAGCTTGTAAGCACGGTTATGGGTGCTTCCACGACGACACTTAGGTACCCTGGCTACATGAACAACGATCTCTGTGGTATCTTGGCCTCCCTGATTCCATCTCCGCGTGCTCATTTTCTCATGACATCATATACCCCTTTTACATCCGACAATGTGGACCGGGGGAAAGCGACCATGAAGACGACTGTCCTAGATGTCATGAGGCGCTTGTTGCAACCCAAGAATCGAATGGTTAGTTTTACAGGGGCAAGCAAGACGAGCTGCTACATGTCTGTTCTGAATATTATTCAGGGAGATGTTGATCCGCGCGATGTACATAAAAGCCTGCTTCGCATCCGGGAACGGCATCTGGCGAGCTTCGTCCCTTGGGGTCCAGCGAGCATACAAGTGGCACTATCAAAACGCAGCCCCTACGTTGCCAGTTCTCACCGTGTAAGTGGATTGATGCTTGCCAACCACACCGGCATTGCAAGTATGTTCAAGCGTACTGCAGACCAGTATGATCGTCTCCGAAAGCGCAATGCCTTCTTGGATATGTACAAACGTGAAGCCATGTTTTCCAGCGACTTGTCTGAGTTTGATGAAGCTCGTGAGACAGTGGCGGAGCTCATGTCGGGTATGTGTCACCTACTTACATACAGAATACCGTGCTGCGGAAAAGGATGATTATATCACCGGTGCTTTGGCTGCTGCCGCGTGACCATAGTTTCCAGCGTAGTACAAGACCTTGGCGTACCAGGGTATCTCCACATGGTCTACAATGATTGGCCCCTGGCACCGCCTCCCCTACCGCTTGTGACGCGCCGCATTTTCGACTCACGTCCCCTGCCTTGCAAACCAGGTCTAGTGCTTCGCTATCTGTGGATTGCTCAGCGAACAAGCGATTCATTCTCAGGAGCATGCCTGATACTGGTCCACCTAGGGCGACCCGTGCGGTCGACCTCGATATACCTGGGCAGGAACGTGATGAACCAATGTCACCCTCACGGATAACGCCCGTGCCCAGCCGACCTCAAAGCGCCGATTTGACACAAGTCCCGGCTCATATGCTTCATGAAGAGTCTTCTGACTCTAGTGAACCAATTGAACCATCGGAGTTCGTGTCTGTACCATTATCCAACGTAAACTCACCGTCTGAGTATAATAAGCATGGACCTTCCTTACCCATGGTTGACGGTCCCCTTCCAGACTGGATGAGTACGAGTTCAATCAATTATGATGATGAGACAAAGTCTCTAGACATTGCTTTGGGTGATGTGTACGATACTTTTCATCTCCCTCAAGATACGCTAGATGGCAATGACCAGCGATCTGCTCAGCGGAATGCGGAGCAAAACTGGCGATCGTACCTGCCACTAAGCGGATTAGACAATGACATCCAGATACCTGGGGAGCCACCCCAAGACGAAGAAAATCGGATCGCGGAAAAAACTAGCATCTCCTCATTGCGTGGATTGTTCAGGAGCCTACGCGATAAATCACATGCCACTCTTGACCGGGCGCGCAAGCAGCGCGAAGATAAGCGGCGCTCTCGATTCCCTTCGACTGTATGGCTACCTATGCAAGGTCTAGATGGCCAGCGAGATACAAGTGTTAAAGATACGCGCCACATATACCAGAAACTCCGGGGAAAGTCACTCACCTATTTTGGTCCTCACAACACCTTGCGAGTCACATTAGCCAAGATCCTAGAATCATGGTGGATTGAGCCATTTATTCTGGCTCTGATTCTGATCAACCTGATTGTCTTAATTGTCACATCAAGCCGGGACGTGCACAACTATCCTCAAAATTTTGATGATGTGAACAAGGCTGAAGGCGTTATTTTGCTCGTTGTATTCATCCTGTATACTTTAGACATGTTCGCTCGCATCATCGTCTCGGGTTTGATCATTGATCCTCCTCAAGAAAGTGTTCAAGATGCGAAGGAACATGATGACGTGTCATTACACGAGCAATCGAATACGCGGGAAGTACTTGTAAACATGTGGAACAGCTATATGGATGGTATATTTCGTTTCCTTCGTCCTTATAGCAAGGAGGTGCAAGAACATGCAGAGGCCAAGCTTGCAACACTCAATCCTGTCGAAGGCTTGGCTGCCCAAGACAGCGTTACTCCTCATCCTGATGCAGAACATGCATCTACCGAGGAGAATCCTCATTGGTTCATGCGAGTATTTTATCGGCTCGTATCTGTATGTCTGCACGTTTCGCACACGATTACTGGTGACAACGAACAGTTGTGCAACCGCGCCTATTTAAGGCACAGCTGGAATCGAGTCGATTGCTTGGCGATCATATGCTACTGGATCGCATTGGCACTTCAAGTTACTGGTGCTGGCTCGACACCCTCGCACCACATTTACGTGTTTCGTGCACTCAGCGTACTCCGCTGCTCTCGTCTACTTGGACTATGGGAGGGCACAGAAACTATTTTGCATTCGCTTAAGCGCGTAGCACCTCTACTCTTGCGAGTTGCATCCTTCATGGTATTTGCCATGGTGCTATTCGCTGTCATTGGTATCCAAAGCTTCAAAGGATCTTATTTACGCTCTTGCGTATGGATCGGCGATTTAAACAACGAGCCAAGCCAAAATTACACGCTGAACCAGCTTTGTGGTGGCAGCGTTGACCCCAACAACCAATCACGGATTGTAGGCCACTATTCCTACCTCGGGAATGAACCCACTAATATGGACCCGAAGGGATACATCTGTCCCTATGGCCAATTGTGTATGGAGCAGAGTTCCAATCCCTACAACAACGTCCAGAGCTTTGACGATATTTTTCATTCGCTCTTACAAGTGGCTGTGGTTGTGTCACTCAATGGCTGGTCTGATACAATGTATGATATGGTGGATGCCGACTACTACACCGCTGTAATCTTCTTCATTGTTGGAATCATACTGCTCAACTTTTGGCTCGCAAATCTGTTTGTTGCCGTTATTTCGCATTCATTTGCCTCCCTCAGTGCCCAAACAGATCGCAGTGCATTTGCGGCTGAGGCAATGAAGCAACGACAGCAGGTACAAACTGAGCCTACTCGCCGGCGCCGTCGACGTTACGTCGTCGAATGGTATCGCAATAAACGCCGTTACACACAGTACTTTTGGCTTGCGCTCATTGTGGTCAGTGTTTGTGTGCAGGGCAGTCAGGCGTCTTATGAGTTCCCTTCTCAGCGTGAGTGGCGTGAACAAATTGAAAGATACCTGATGGTTGCATTTGACGTCGAAATTGTCGTTCGCATCATGTTTGACACAATGGACGCTGGATTTTGGTCGTTCTTTGATCGAAAACGCAACGCGTTGGATTTATTGATTGCTGTGATCACCACCATCATACAAATTCCCGTCGTACACAATTCATACTGGTACCCCTGGCTAACCTTTTTCCAGCTACTCCGGTTTTACCGTGTCATTGCTGCTATACCACGTATGAAAAGTTTGCTATTGCGTGTCGTCGGTTCTATGTCAGCCCTGTTCAATATGATTGCATTCCTTGTGATTGCTATTTTTTTGGCTGCACTTTTGAGCATCCAGTTGCTCCGGGGCGATATCCGCGATGAAGATGACGAAGGTGACGCTTTCGAGTTTACCTGGAAACAACTGTTCAATGGATTTTTGGGCGTATACCAAATATTTTCTTCAGAAAATTGGAGCCATACGTTGTTCAATGTGGTGGCTAGTTCGAAACGGTTCGACCAGGGTGCCATCTCCGCTATTTTTTTCATCGCCTGGTTCTTCTTTGCCAACTTTATTTTATTGCAAATGTTCATTGCTGTCATTAATGAAAATTTTCGGGTTGCTGAAGGTGACAAGTACAAAAAGCAAATGGAACACTATCTTCGTCGCACCAAGCCACCACGGGAGTCTTTTATAAACCGTGTCATGCAATGGCTGAGCCCATTCCGTGTCCCATTAGAACAAAATACGGTCACCCATCGATTCCAGGGTCCCATCGTCGAGGGCACAGCTGATTTCGCTGATACGAGTCGAGCGGGACAAAAGGAGGAGGCACCGCCTCGGAGTCTCTTTATGAACCTCGTCACGCCTGACCAAGCTGATTTTGCGTTTGGAACCCTCCAGCGAGTGTTGCGCCTTGACAAACCCAGTGAACACGCTAATCTAGAGGCTCTGCAGAAGCAGGCTGGGAGTGACCAGCCTTCACGCACTATGGATGAGTTTGAGGAGCTAGTACGCGGGCGAGACGACGTCGGCTCGAACAACCGGGACTATCTGCGAACGATGCGCAACGATTTGGGCCTATCTAATCAGGAAGAAGAAAATGAATTCTTGGATAACTACATGAAAAACCCCCACCAGAATCCGCGGGTGAAGCTGGCGCGTCTGATGGCAGAACATCCATCATATGATCGAAGCTGGTTCCTGTTTTCCAACCGGAATCCTGTGCGTCGTTTTTGCCAGAGCCTAGCACAAACGGCGCATGGCGAGCGAGTATTTGGTCGTCCTGTGAATAAATGGCGCAACTATGCATTCCAATCTGTGGTTTTTGCGTCCATTGTTATTTCACTTGTTCTAGCCGGAATTGCAACGCCTGATTACCGAAAAAAGTTTTACATGGAACATCAAACGCAGGTATACTCTTGGTATTCACTGATCGAAATGAGTGTTTCAGCCATCTTTGTCGTCGAATTCTTTGTCAAGACCATTGCAGATGGATTTGCATTCACGCCGAATGCATACTTGTTGAACATGTGGAACCTGCTGGATATGTTCGTGCTCATATCACTATTGATCAATGTCATTAGTGAGATCGCGGTGCCTGGCGGTGTGTCCCATTTCACGCGTGCACTCAAGGCGTTTCGGGCATTGCGCCTGATCAATTTGTCTTCATTGATGCGTGACACATTCCATGCGGTCATGATTGCTGGGGCTGGACATATCTTAGATGCGTCTCTGTTGGCACTTCTCTACATTATCCCGTATGCTGTATGGGGTCAAAACCTGTTCGCCGGCCTTTTGTACAGTTGCAATGACGATGGTGACCATATTCAGACCAAGTTGGACTGCCACGGTGAATATGCCTCTACACCAATGAACTGGTCTTTCCTTGCACCCCGGGTTTGGCAAAATCCCAGTGAGGGCAGCATCTACTCGTTTGACGATTTTAAGAGTGCACTTCTGATTCTCTTCGAAATCGTTTCGCTTGAGGGTTGGATTGATGTCATGACACAGGCCATGAGTATTACGGGTCGCGACCGGCAACCCAAGCCCGATACATCACAGCACAACGCGATTTTCTTCCTCATTTACAACCTGGTCGGTGCAGTCAGTGTACTCACGCTGTTTGTGTCTGTGATTATCGAGAACTTCCAGCGGTACTCCGGTGCAGCCTATCTTACGACGGCGCAACGACAATGGCTCGATTTGAAGAGGCAATTGCAGCGGCAGAGTGCATCTAAGCGTCCCAAGGCAGCCCCGTCTCGTCACTTTGTACGTTGGTGCTATGAGGTATCAACGCGGAAGCGTGGCTGGTGGATGCGTCTTATGACTTTGCTCTATTGTGTTGTTCTCGTCATGCTCATGTCACAAACCAACGATGACAGCAAGGCCACCGATCGTGGACGTTCAATTGCATATTCCGCTTTGTCTGTCGTGTTTCTTTTCGATGTGTTTGTGCGATTTATTGGCCTAGGCTTTTCCAGCTTTCGTCGCAGCTACTGGAACTTGTATGATGTGATTGTCATGGCCGGCGTATTTTCCACCAGCATCTCGCGTTCAATCTTCCCCGATTCCTCCCAGGTTCATGCACAATTACAGAAAATATTTTTGACGTGTGTCACCCTGAAGCTTGTCCAGCGCAGTGACGCACTCAATCTGCTCTTCAAAACCGGTATTGGATCTGTGCCTGCGATTCTTGCTTTGTTTCTCTTATGGTTCACTATGTTCCTTGTTTGGGGTATCATGCTGGTCGAGGTATTTGGCCTGACCAAATGGGGAGCGAACGAAACGCATGCCAAGAACCTTAGCACCCTATGGGGTACGCTCGTTTTTCTTTCCATGACATCCACGGGTGAAGGATGGAACTCGTACATGCACGACTACGGTGTCCAGTCACCCCGATGCACACCGTCGAACAACTACTTGTCAACAGACTGTGGAAGCGTTCCATGGGCCTACTTCCTCTTCATCTCGTGGAACATCATTTCCATGTTCATTTTCCTCAATATGTTCACTGGTACCGTCGTCGAGAATTTCTCGTATGTTTATCATTTGCAAGGGAGCACGGCCTTATCGCGCGAACAAATGCGTATCTACAAGGATGTATGGAGTCTTTTCGACCCCATGGGCAAAGGCTATATATCCCGAGACCAAGTCGTTCCCTTCCTTGCGCGTCTTACCGGTATGTTTGAAGTTGGGCTCTATCCGCCACAGATGCGCATTAAAGCACTGCTGGCGCATAGCAAGGCCGATGATGATGAGGTGTCTTCCTCTTCGCGCCGACATCGGTTCCGCTTCCGCACGCCACGCTCTCCTGTGCGTCGCTTATCCCACTCGCGCTCGCCACAGTCGCACTCTCCACAGTCGACTCGGTCGCCATCATCGCAACCATCCTCGCCCTACTCGCAGCAGTCTCATCATACGCCTCCAATGGACACTAGCTCGTTCCTTGATGTGGGAACACACAGTCCCCAATCACACAGCGTACCGTCCTACCTGAACGCAGATTTGGACCTTCCTAGTGTGAATCGGCCACGCATTGAGAGCGGCATCGACATGAACAAGCTCGAGGCGGCGCTGCAAAGCGCAAATCCAGGCGAACTGGCCATGCGCCGTCAGCGATTTAACCGGATGTATCATGAGGCACTCATGGCAGACAAAGGCAAGGGTATTTCTTTTTTGTCGATGCTCTTTGTTCTGGCCTACCACAAGATGTGCGGGTCTCCCGTGAACCTCGAGGTTTCTGAATTCATCGAGCGACGTGCGCTAATGGACAAAATCGATGCACAGATCAACTTGGAGCGTGTGCGTGGTCTGCTTCGTGGGGTATACATGCGGCGAAGGTTCCTAGCCATGCGTCGCGAAGGCGCGCACATCCACATGATGACCGATGACTCGAATGTGCCAGCCATTCATATCCAGCGCCCCCTGTCCGAAGCGGCCGGTCCCTCTCGACCCCGGATCCGAATCGATACAACGATAGGCATGCTGGACGATATCAATTCACAACAAATGCTACGCACACCTGAAGAAATCCATTCGAATTACAGCCGTGATACTGGCGACTCGGCGAGTGCCAGTGATGTACAAGTATCGCCCCACTCGGGCAACATACCGCGTCGTCGCCTTTCCTTCCACCATGACGACGAGAATCCCTTTGCAGCTAATCCCCCCTATGACCTATCTCAACTGCCCCTGTATCCACCCGCAGATATGGATACTTGGACGCAAATCATGCAGCGTTTGTCGGTGGATAGCCGCTCGGACCCCGACATGATATCGCCTAGTAACGACCCCCAATAGACTTCACGTGATCATTCCTGTTCCTGCGGAGATGTGTGGCCGGCGAGCTCACCGTGCGAGTAGCGCTCACGCTGTAGCTTTTCATGTCCGCTGTTTCGCACGGGGCTGGCGCTGCAGTTGCGATTCCACACGACAGTCATGCACCTTCAGGACCAAGTGCTTCGTCGGCATCCGCTTCTGGTGGGATCTTCAGCTCAGCTATCCAAGGGAATCCCTACTTTTCCGCTGGCTTTGGCCTGATGATCATGGGCGGTGCTCTGGCCTACGCACGCACGGGGATCCGCTGGGCAGCATCTGCTGCGCAGCGTCGTCTGCTTGTTTCGCTGGAGATCCCCTCGAAAGACCGTGCACATCCCTGGTTCCTGCACTGGATGGGCGCGCAAGCCGCGGCCCAAGCACTCCGCCGCAAAGCACACCACGGCCATCTTCCACGCGAGAGCCTCGGTGAGTTTTTGGGTCTTACGGCCCCAAAGATGCCGGCAGATATGCGAGCGAACGACCCCTTGCGTGCCGCGTCTGGGCAGATGATCGCACCTGTGCGCATCATTTCGCGTGAACTGGCTGTGGACACACAATATGACGAGAGCAACGCCAGCTGCGGCAGCGCGCAAATTCATGGAAGTGAACGCGGCCAGGCAACATTCTCGCTAGTTCCGGGTCCTGGCACACATTGGTTCCGCTACCGTGGCGTCTGGATGCGTCTGCAGCGCGAACGCAATGGCAAACTGGTCGACCTCTCCACCGGTGCTCCCTGGGAAACTGTTACGTTAACGACACTGGCAGCGTATCAGCACCTGTTTCCACAACTTCTCAACGAGGCGCGGCAGTTGGCGCTATCTTCAACACAGGGAAAGACGATCGTATTCACGAGCTGGGGCGCAGAATGGCGTCCGTTTGGACACCCCCGCCGGGTGCGAGAGCTTGGCAGTGTTGTGCTTCCCAGTGATAGAAAAGAGGAAATTGTGCACGATCTAACGCGTTTCTTGTCGCGCAGTGCCTGGTATGCAAAGCGCGGAATCCCGTACCGCCGTGGCTACTTGCTACATGGCGCACCGGGGTCTGGCAAGACGTCCTTTATCACGGCTTTGGCAGGTCATTTGGGCTTCAACATCTGCCTGCTCAACCTGGCCGAGCGCGGTATGACCGATGACAAGCTAACGCATCTCCTTTCAAATGCACCTGAGCGCAGTATTATGCTACTCGAGGATATTGATGCCGCCTTTCTCGGCCGCAATACCCATGCACCGGAGCGCCATACTGATGGGTACCAGCCGAACGTGACATTCTCAGGCTTGCTCAATGCCCTCGATGGCGTCGCATCCGGGGAGTCGCGCATCATTTTCATGACGACCAACCATCTCGAGCGACTGGATCCTGCGCTCATCCGCCCGGGCCGCGTGGATGTCATTTGCGAGCTGGGCGATGCGGAAGACCGCCAGGTGCAGGAGCTGCTTATCCGCTTCTACCAGACGGACCTTGTCGAGCAGCGCGTCCATGCGGCGCGTCTGGCCAATGGTGTGGATCCTTCTGAGTTTGCGCAGGCGCCGCAGCCGCCAGACTATGACGCACCGTATTACCAACGGGCATTACATGAAACGATGGATACACTGCAGGCATTGGCGCAAGAGCTTGCTGTACATGTGCGCAGCGCCACCGCTCGCCGACGTGCCGTCCTAGGCCTCGACGAGCGGGGACACGAGCCAGGCACACAGCCAGCCGTGACGCGCCGCGCCGCGCGCGGCGGCGTGAGTATGGCCGAGCTCCAGGGCCTGTTTATCCGGTTTCCTGACGACCCCCGGGCCGCTGTTGAGGCTTTTGCCATGGAGAACGAGCTCAAGTGATTTTCTGTGTGGCCGCATAGGCGCCTAGCAAGCAAACCTGAGCCAAAGCATCCAACAGGGCGGTCGTAAATGGAAGACACGTCGTGTCTGGGTCGTAGTCCCAGTACCACAAAAAAAGGCATATCGTGTGTGCGAGCGCGAGGCCCCCTGCTGCAAGGAAGGTGCAGACGGCAACAAGTGCCATGGAAAATGCCCAGTCAAAAATTAACGTACCGGTCAGGTGCAGGGCCACGAAAAAGAGGACCTGAATGCTGACTGCATGGAACAGGAGCACCATTGGCGAGTCCCATTCGGGCACCTGGGGATGCAGCGACTCGAGTAGCTGCTGGCGCCAGCTCATCTGTGGAGCGGTGTCTGCCGTGTCGGCAGAAACCACCTGTGCATCTACTGGCACGTAGCCGGCGCCGTGCGAGGGGCGCGTTCGTGCCACAAAATGCTTCGAGTGCAGGGCCGAGGTCAGTCGCGAAGCATGCACGGCCGCTGTGATGCCTGGAACACCCGCAACGACAGGTGCGAGGAGTGGGTATCCATGGTATCTCCCCGCATTCTTTTCCAGCACAAGCCCGGCTAGCGAGCTGATGGCAGCGGCTGTAAACAGAGACAGCCATCCCGAGCTTAGGAGCTCATGAACATAGGCATTGCGTGCGGTCACGACCGCAAAGAGCAGCGAGGCGAGAATCAGCACGATGAAAAGGGCGGTGGCAATCCCTGTTCCCTCAAAGAATACAAAGGCGGAGCCATAAATGCCGAGGCACGTCATGGTCACGAGGTCTCCGAACGACCCTGCGAGCGGCACGACCATATTATCGGGGTTGAGGCCAAAGTATCGCGCCCATATCGTGCAGGCACAAACAAAGGAGCCCTGGATTGCCGACGAGAAGGAAGCCGTGAATTGCGCTACGGCGAGCACGAGCGCAAACTCAAAGTACCCATCTCGCAGCCGCAGCGCCTTGTCCATGGTGGACTTGGTCGAATGCACAGGGCCGCGGCGACCCATGTCGCCCGGTTCGCTGCGGTCATGGTGTCCCAAAATGAAAGACAAAATACCTGCTGCACAAGATACAATCAGCGATTGCACCTGAAGCAGGGCCATGTTTCCTGTCACGAGCGCCCGGCGCGTGCGGAAATTGTCCAGCTCACCTATATTGGCCTGCGTCAGTGCGTTACAACGTACAGCCGTCGTCATGCGCATTGATAAGTTCATCTCCAGGTTACCCTTTAGGTTAAATAAGATCGGCACTAGGATTAGGAACTTGTCCACCTTGACAAAGGCTGGCCAGGTCTACGTCAGTGCGCGCCACGTACCGAGACGCGATCAAGCTCGAGGCCTGAGAGAAAGAGACCAATCAGGGCAAACACGAGCATAGGAACAGTCTGGCGTCAGCCATATAGCATACCTCGCATGTAAGGACCCATGCATTGGCCCAGCGTGACGTGCTCCCGCGTCCCTGGGCGCCGATCATTGTGAGCACCGTCCACGTTGTGGACCTCCACCCATCAAACTACGTACCGGTCTCGGAACAGGTTACGCGCGGCCCAGCCTAGCCTGTGGCACGCACGATTTCCCAGTCGGACGTATTTGTGTCCATGTATACGAGGATTAGGAAGCGTGTCATTGTCCCATACTTCGGAATATCTCATTCGTGATCTTGCGCTTGGTACAGTGCCTCGCAACGGAGCAACCCAACGGGTCGCCAGCGGCCGGCACCTCTTCGCTCGATATGACCGCCTGTGCTTCAGGGAGGAGAGACGAGTGAATGGATCATGGGCGTTCCTAGATCTAGTTGCCAGCGAGAACACGCATGTACCACGAGACTTTGTCAATTAAGTCTCACGCACATAGCGTTGCTGTGCTTGTCGACGAGCTGCTGCACTCTCTTGCCCATACCACCTGTGGCATTGTTTACGGGCTTTGCGAAAGGCGTTGGGTATGCAGGATTTCGTTCAGCACAAGTGCATGGAGGAACGGATTCATCGGTCGCTTCCATCGTGTCGCCATCGCGCGTATAGCATCCTAGTGCGCCCCATCCTGGTGCGGCACTTCCGGCATATGGGGCGTGGCATCGTACGTAATGCTGCGCAGCTGCAAGACAACCGTGCTTCCTGTCCTAGTTAACCATGCGTACCGCGTGAGTACGCAGGGTGGTGCTCTATTGCCCGAGCCGTTTACCGTCCTTGTAGTGAGAGGTAGCGTAATCTTATGGGGCGCCATCGACATATGCACCGGTGGCGGCGCGAGGGTGCCAATAAGACGTAGCTCTTCGGTGCTGCCGTGCACCACGTACTGGACGGCATGTTGCACCGCATATTCGTTGATTTAACGCACGAACTGCTCGACCAGCGGGCGAAGTGTTGCGTCCCATGGTGCCTGCTCGGTCGTGCCCTGACCTGTACGAAACAGCAGGTCATCATGCATTACCTTGACTATACTGCTTTGCCAGTGAGACGTACCGCGAACTTGGGGTACAACCTACTCATATGGCAATGTCTCATTCGGATTGCTGAACCAATGATGGAGCAGCTAGCCGAGCGAATGGAGTGTTTTAGTGCTACGCACAGCCGCCCAGCCAAGTCGCGCGACAGCGGTGAGATCATGATCCAACGCGCTTGGTGATGGGTGGTGCGCAACGAGCGCGCGCGCTAGCCAATCTCCCACCGAGCCTGCGTAGTGGTTTATGGCCGACGCCATCGATTTCCGCGTACGATGTCGGGGGCGTGGATGTGTCGACACATACTCCAAATATGCGTATAATTTGCGCCCCGGGTGCTCTCACTCTCTGCGTTCCGAGGTGCCTCGAGGCACTTCTTCAAAAAGGGCCACCTGCGCCGCCCGGTGAAGGCTGCCGCCCGGTGAAGGCTGGCCCAAGCGAGCAGATCGGCGCTATCGCTACGTGACTCGCTCGCGCTGTCTCATGCCAGGACCCGCCCGTCTAAGTGCATACTCGGCTTATCGTACTGCCACACCGCGTCGTCTTGGTAACGGTCGTCCCACAGCCCGTCCAGGTCCAGGTCGCGGATCCAGCCGTAGCGGACGGTCATGGTGGGGGGGACTCGCCCCGGACCGAATACGAGCTTGAGCCTGGTCTCCACAATGCGCGTGTACGGAATGGGATGCTACGCATCTATTAGCGAGCGCCAGGCGGGCGATACACGCCTGTGCGGGGCTTGACCGTGGTAAAGCCGTCTTGATCGGTCTGAGAGGCAGGTGGCTGCGCGTTGCCAGCGCCGCCCTGCTGGCGCATGCGCGAAAAGGCACCAGGAACGTATCGTCCACTGCCGCCCTCGGGGCGCGCGCTGGGCGGGGGTGCATTCGACATGGGTGCGCGGGGCGCCGATGGGGGCATCATGCCGCCGCCCGCACCACGGCTGCGCGCGAGGTCGCCAGGGCGGTAGCGGCGGTTAGCAAACATGGGGTCGGACGAGCCACTGGACGCGGATGGCGGACCGCGACGCCAGGTGTCGGCAGACTCAGCGCGGGAGACCGCCTCCTGACGCGACGCCTCGAGTCGCTCGTGCGCACGCGCCTCCTGAGAGGCCTGCATATCCGACTGGCGGCGGAGCGAGGCCTGGCGCTCCTCGATCTCGGCGCGCTTCTGCGCCTCGAGCTGGGCCTGGCGCTCCTCTTCTGCACGCTGACGCTCGAGGCGTGCGGCATCCTCCTTTTCGCGCTGTGCACGCTGCGCCGCCTCTTCGGCCGCACGGCGCTCGGCCTCCTCGCGCTCGCGGATCACGTCGGCGCGGCGCTGCTCCTTCTCCTGCTCGATGCGGACCTCGGCTTGCTTCTTGCGCTCCTCGTAAGCCGCGTGCCGCTTCTCCAGCAGCTTGCGCTTGAGCGACTCGTAGTCGGGCATCATCGACGCCAGCGTCGCCTTCATGGCCATGTCGACTTCGTGGCGCTCGCGCGCGGCTGCCACACGCGCTGCGTGCGCACGCACATGGTTCTCGCGGTCGGCCGCCTTCTGGCGCTCGTAGTCTGCCTCGAGCAGCGGGCGTTCCTCGCGGCGGTACGCCCGCTCCAGATGGTCCATGCGCCGCTGCACCGTGCGCAGCCGCTCGCTTAGGTCCTTCTTCTCCTTCTCGATCTGGTCGACCTGAAGCTGCACGAGCTTTTCCGTGTCCATCGACGCAAACTCCTCCTCGGAGAGCTTGAGACCACCTCGCTCCTTGAGCGACTGCGCCATCTTGCGCGCCTCCTCGAGTTTGGCCGCCTCCATCTCCTTCCGCACATGCTCAAGCTCCCGGCGACGCGCCTCTTCCACGAAGCGGCGCTGCTCCGCCTCGGCCTGCTGGCGCAGGCGCTCCGCCTTGGCAGCCGCCTCTTCCTCTTCCCTACGGCGCGCCATCTCACGTAGCAGCTCGCGGCGACGCTCGATAGTTGCCTTGCGCTCCACGACTGCGCGGTGCTCCTCTTCGGCAACCTCAATGGCACGCTGCATTGCATGCGCACGCGCTGCTTGCGCCTCCTCAAAAACGCCCTGGTCGAGGACACGCAGTGATTTGTCGAGGCTCTCGGCCAGGCTCGCAAGCTGCGTGCGCACAAGCTCCGACGGCTTTGCCTGTAGGCGCACCGTGTCCGTTTCGCTCGCGCTCACCAGCGCGGGGTGGATGTCCGCCGCAAACACGTCGTCCTGGAACGTGATGGCGCGCGACACGTGGTCAATGCGCAGGTTCACATGTCCGCGCTTGCACGCATTCAGACAGAACTTCTCAATGTCCGCGCTGGTGTACGAGTAGGGCGCCTTGAATGCCGAGACAAGCTGCATCACCTGCTCGAGCTTGACAGAGTCGTACACCTGACTCAGCTGCTGCACCAGGCGCGTAAGCACCACTGAGTGCAGCGGCTTGACGTACTTGGCCATGTCAGGGTCCTGCGCAATCTGACCAAGGATCGGCTCAATCTTCTCACAGATCGACAGGGGATGGAACTGCACCTCGAGGATGTTATACAGCTCGCGCAGCTCAGGGCGCACACGGCGCAGTACGTTGCGGTTCAGTGCCTCACGGAGCAGGCCTGCACGCGTCGGTGTCTTGTTCAGACCCAGGAGCGAGTTTAGGCGCCCGGTACGCTGCCGCGTTTCCGAGTCGGTCTGCAAAAAGTCGGGGCGTCCCTTGGCCACGTTGCCGGTGCCAGGCGCCGTCGAGGCAATCACAGGCACAGCCAGTGCACTGAGCAGCACAAACGAGGCCATGCGCGCACTCTCCTCCTCGGTGTGCGCCTGCAAGCGCATCAGTGCATAGTAGCGGTTCCATGCAGCGGCGTGGAACAGGTGGTTCTCGCTCACAATAAAGATGCGCGTCAGCTTTTCGTAGTAGTTCGCCATCATGGCTGGCTTGGGTGCCCGCTTCGCCAGCGTAAGCAGGTTGTGCACATCTTCGACGCTGCGGAATGCCTCCTGCCACAGCTCAAGCTCGACAGCACTGTTAAGCTGCGTGAAGCGAGTGTCAAGGTGGCGCTGCAGCGTGTCGGCATCGCTAAAGTCAATGGCGTTCGTATGGTGCGTCGAGCGCGCAACACTCTGCAGGTGTTGGCGCAGCACCTCACATAGGCGGCGGAACTCGGTCTTGCGCTGGTGCTGCAGACAGAAGTGCAGTGCCTGGTCCGCAATCTGCTGGTAAGCCATCTCCAGGCGCGTGTTGTTCTTCAGGATATCCAGTGCCGTACGGTAGGCCTCCCATAGGAACTTGAGCCAGGGCGTGACGAGCGTGCGATCAGTGCGGTCGCGCTCCTGGTCCTGCGATACACTACCGAGCAGGATACTCTCAGGTGTCTCGCTCTCCTCCAGGTCGTCGACATCCAGTTCCTCCGCCGCAGCGTCCGCGCGGCTGCGGGCCTCGGTTACCTTGGCGTCCGCGTGCTTGACAAAGTGGTGGATCACATCCCGAATCGACTGGGGGTCCGTGTTTTGGAACGAATTCTTGAACTGCAGCAGCGCCTCCTTCGCTGCGCGCCCGCGGCGTTGGTCTACGCACAGCTCCATGAAGCGTTCCATCAGCGGCTCAAGCGAGGCAGCCGGGCCCTGCTTGAAGCGCCGGGAGAAGGTAAATTCGTGCAGCGCCTGAAGCGCAGCCGAGGCCTGCCCCACATTGATCAGTTCCTCGGAGCGTTTCAACACCGCTTCCGGCTTCACGACTGGCGGCATGATGTAGCAGCCCTTCGCCGATCGGATGGAAAAGACGACGCAGAAGAATTGCTATTTAGCCGCCCTCTTCCGCAGCTCGGCCGAACTGACACCACCCATCGCCACGGCCCTGCCTGGTCGTGTAGCGCACCATGGCTGCTGCGCTGCCTGCCACCGCGCACCCGCCTGTACTCTCGAAGAATGCCAAGCGTCGCGCTAAAAAGAAGCAGCAACGCGAGCAGGTTAAAGAGGACGTGACCGCCCCTGCTCCCTCGACCGTGCCTCCCAACGCGACGGCGGCTGAGGTTGAAGACGTCGAGCATGTACCTTCGTACATTGAACCGGCCCCGGAGCCAGTCGCGGCGCCACTCCCTGAACTAGATCCAGACATGGCAGCCAACTTTTCTGCCGTCCTAGAGCGCTTTCAGCCCCGGCAGGAAGAGTCGACCACGCAAAAAGGTGAAGTGCTCTATGCCGACGACATGTACTCGGACGACGAGGAAGCGCGGCTTCCCAAGTCTACCATGTCGCGTCGCAAGCTGCGTGAGCTTCAACGAATGTCTGTGGCAGAGCTCAAGAAGCTCGTTCGCCGCCCAGAGGTTGTCGAGTGGGCGGACGTCGCGTCGCCTGACCCACGCCTGCTCATCCACCTGAAAAGCTACCGCAACACAGTGCCGGTACCGACGCACTGGACACAAAAGCGGGAATACCTTGCGCATCGCCGTGGCATGGAGAAGCCACCGTACGAGCTTCCTTCGTACATTGCCGAGACGGGCATCGCGACGCTGCGAAGCGCCGTGCAGAGCGCCGACGCGAACAAAACGCTCAAGGCCAAGACGCGCGAGCGTGTGCAGCCAAAGCTCGGACGCATGGACATTGACTACCAGCGGCTTCACGATGCGTTCTTCCGCTTCCAGACCAAGCCACCCATGACCCAGTTCGGTGAGACGTTCTTTGAGGGCAAAGACGGCGGGTCGCGCGCGCGGCACCGCCGCCCCGGAGATCTGTCGCAGGCGCTGCGAGAGGCCTTGTCGATTCCGCCGCTAGCGCCACTGCCCTGGCTTATTGCCATGCAGCGCCATGGTCCACCGCCTAGTTACCCCCACATGCGCATCCCTGGCTTGAATGCGCCGATCCCGGAAGGCGCCCAATGGGGCTTTCATCCAGGTGGTTGGGGGCGTCCACCGCTTGATGACCACGGAAACCCTATTTACGGCGACGTGTATGGCCAGATCAAGACAAGTAATGACCAAGTCTATACGCAGGACCCACCGCAGCGTGGCTACTGGGGTGAGCTACCACCCGAGGAGGAGGATCTTGACGAGGAGAGCGAGGAAGAGGAGGACGATGACGATGAAGACGACGGCGAAGAAGAAGCCATGGAGGAGGACGAGGACGAGGAGCCTACTGTGGTCGAGAGCGAGGCTGCCTCTGGCCTGGCAACGCCCTCAGGCATCCAAACGGTTATGGCAGGCCTCGAGACGCCGGCGCATATTGAGCTGCGCAAGCCGACTGCGCCGCCACCTGATAGTGAAAAGCCCATGGGCCCACCCCCGCAACTATACCATGTTTTGCCCGAACGCAAGACAAACACTACCGGGCAGGGTCTGATGGGCAGCGACCACTTGTACGACGTACGTGCAGCGCGCGAGTCGGATTCTACGTAATTATTCTTTGGAAGCTTGTATAATCTCATCCGCCTCCCGGAGAATATCACTTATGGTTCGCCGATGCCCAGGCGACTTGACAGGCTGGGATACGGTGCGTGCAGAGCTCGCGACCTTTGAGTCTTCGGGCCGCGACTCTGCGGCAGGTACGGCTGTGACAACGCGACGCCCCAGCGCATGTGTCAATGACGACGGCGCGGTCGCTTTAGGTTCCAATGGGTCACGCACCTCGTTGGACATTGGCAGCGGCTCTACCGCATCTTGCAGTGCATCCATATCCTCTTGACTAGTGCTCGGTATTTCTGGCAGCAATGTCTTTTTCGTCTGATCTTCCGGGATTTCGGGTTTGTCGAGGTCTTTGTTCGAGTCTTGCTTCGGCATGCTCGACTCAGAAACAGTCGATAATGATTCATCGACTGGCTGACGCGTCGATGCATCGGTCGCTTCTGTGCCGTGGCGCCCGGCGCCTTCAGTCCATGGTTCTCTTGAGCTGGGTGCCGACTCCTCATTCGAGTAGACAGAACGTGAGTCACTTGGATCCATCGTAGCATTCTGTGCCAGATCCGTATCTAGGGACATGGTCGTATTTGATATTGCTTGAGAATTTTCTGAATGACCCGGAAGACCAGCCATCTTGTGTACATCCACCGTGTTCTGTGCACCCACATCTGGCTTGTTCGTCCTGTCGGACGAGTGGGGTAGCTCTTGGTCTTGAACATCCGAAGGACTAGATTCGGGAAGAGAACTAGGGTTGGGATGCTCCAGCGTACTTTTATCTGCCACCTCTGCTGCAGCAGATCCTGAACCAGCAGCTGCGAACGTCTGACTTCCCAACTCCGCATCGTGATCAACGGTGGGATGAATGACAATAGTGTCATCCCCAGTATCGTCGTGAGAGACCTCGTTGGATTTTTGCTCCTCCGTAGCAGATGTCCTTGTATCGGAAATTTCAGTCGTTTCTGGGTTGGCAGCCAACAAAGGTTTTTCCAAAGAAACTTCCTCGTCGGGATTCTGGCCATTCACAGATAGTACAGAATCGGCTGGGTTGGAGGTATCAACATGGTCTCGTGGCCGCTCAATGCCCCCAGATGTCTCTTCAGCAATGTTTGATACCTGTGCAGGAGGCAATATTGATTTCTCTGGACTACCATAACCGGCTTCCTCGATCATGTCCTGGGCTTCGTCTTGCACTTTATGAGATATGTTCTCTTTGTCATGCGCAGATGGCAGGGAGTTAGTAGGTTGAGACACATCCTCAGTCTTGCCCAAGGCAGTTGTGTCATCTTCCTTGCCCTCAGACGCTTCCGTAGTTTGCACATCATCAAGGCCTGGATCATTGCTTTTTGTATCCTCCATAGCCGATGCCTGGTATTCAGTTCCCTTTTCAAGAGGCGGTTCCGCTATATCTTCTTGCGAATGACCGCTCTCCATTTGGGGTATTGAACAAGGGCTGATTGGCATTCCCTCAGTCTCCTGTAGGGGCTTGACATCATTCTGAGTAGGCAAATCGCGATCTTCACCAGCTGGAACATCCTCTTGATCATGAGCAGTATTGGCCGGAGTAGTCTCCTGACCATCTACGTTAGCATGAGCGTGCGATTGCTCTTCTAGGTTGGCGACCGCATTGCCACCCTCACGAGGTTCGTTTGCCTTCTCGCTAAGGGTATCCTGGGCGCCCGTAAGTAGCGCAGATTCCTGTGAATCTTGTTTCATGATAGCACTTGATCTAAGACCAGAAATTTGATCAGGCTGTGTTTCCTTTTGTGACACCGCACTCTTTTCCTCAGTCTCTTGTATATTTGTATCCGCATGATCAACAGGGAATCTTACATCCTTGTCTTCAGTCTCAAATTCTTCGCAAAGAACATCGTGGTTCGTTGATATGGGCCCATTATCAGCGGGCTCGCATTGTGATGACGACGGAGGGAGGCTGACAAGGGTCGTATTCTCATGGTTGCTTGCGAGCACGCGATCATCATTAGGCTCTCCTAGATTTTTGTCTTCTGGTTTAACATCTTGTAAATCACAGCTTGCATTCGTTTGATTGGC
Source organism: Malassezia dermatis (assembly GCA_001600775.1). Classification (NCBI taxonomy): domain Eukaryota; kingdom Fungi; phylum Basidiomycota; class Malasseziomycetes; order Malasseziales; family Malasseziaceae; genus Malassezia; species Malassezia dermatis. The sequence goes on from BCKX01000002.1 coordinate 101,203, forward strand.
ATGGGCAGAGGGTGTATTTAAGTTTTGTTCCTTGGGCTCGAGAACGTCAGCAGTCTCCGGATCATTCTCGTCATCCTGATCTTCATGTCTCTCTAAAGTAGTGGCTGGAATATTACCAGTCTCCATGTCTGAGGTAAAAGTTTCTTCATTTGTATTTGGCTCTCCATGAGCGCCCGCAGGTGACTCATCCTTGGCTCCAAGTATGCCTTGATTAATCTTGGAGACAGATTCCGTCACAGACAATTCAGATGCTGCATCATCCTTTTCCTCGAACTCGTATTTTGGAGAGCAGCTTCTTGTCGCATCAGAGGACTTAATATCATTTACCGGGTCCGTTGGATTGGTATCCTGCGTGATTGGCATCACAGATTCTGTTTCAGCATCATCCACCTCTTTTTGAGCATCGTCATTCACTACCCCGAGATCTTTTCCATCGATGCTCTGATTCTCCAAAATACTTTCCGACGATGTAATACCATCAGTGGTATGGTCATCTGGGTCTTTGGGAATTGTAATCACTCCCCCAGATATATCATCAGTAGATTCATTTGACACAGGTTCAGTGTCTGCTGCTTCAGTTGGTGCGCCGGTAATTGCCATGGAATTGTCCTCTTCATCCTTTTGCGATAATTCTGCAGATGCCCTTTCGGACTGACTGCCTTCATGGTTCACAGAGGGGCCTTCGGAGGTAGGGGCATTCTTGTCATGGGCCTCTGAGGCATCGTTCTCCGAAACAGGCTCATCTAACTGAGTCATTTCTTGACCCTCAGCTTGCCTCGTTGACTGTTCGGGTTGAGACTGGTCGACCTCTTCCTCAGCAAGTTTCGTCGCGCTCTTTTCATCCTCATAGGGCTCGGTCGGCTCTGTGATTTCGACTTGCTCCTCTGCGTCTTGGTTGTTAGCCAGTATATCTCCTGTATATTCGTCGTCGTGCTGTGATGTCTTGTCAACCTCGTTATACAAGACTTCTTTTGATATGCTTTTATTCTTAGCATCCAGTAAAGGAACGTTGGGAGCTTCTTGACTAGGTTGAGATACGCTGACATCCTCGCCCGACTCGGTTGAGATGTCTTTAAGCAGCGACTGGGGTTGCGAGGAAGGCACGATAGAGTTGCCCTGGTGAGAAGCCTTTAAATCAGGAATAGTACCTGCCCGTAGGAAGGCATCGGCTTCTTCTACGCTGATGGTCTTGTCAGATAACCCCAAACTTGAAAATAGTTCATCGTTCCGTCGATCGTTTTCGGTGCGTGCCATCCTCTCACGCCGTTCGGCCATGATTTCATGCAATGGACGATGATTCAGCTTCATTCTTGGAGGGGGACCGCGCGGCTTCACCTCAACCCCAATAGCTTTCGCTGCCTCAGAAACAAGGTTGCGTGATTGCGGATCGTACTTGGCATGCTCACTTGCTTGAGGAACACCGGGGGTGGGCATGGTAGGGAGCGGCAAAGGCACGTTGCCTAGACGATTCGATGGAACGTAGGTGCGACGTGCTGTTCGTGGAAGGGGCTTTTCGAGCTCTTTAAGCAGGGCGTCGACCTCGGCGTCAGTCACAGTGGTCCCTTGAGGGAGGAATGAAAGCACATCCTCGTCCTCTAGCGTGCGCCTACCTTGACCTGGAGCAGCGGGTGACGGGTTAACTGCGGGACCAGGTGGAATATTGGATAAACTTTCCATCCTAGGCGGTGCTTGTGGGTTCGTCTCTGTTGGCTTTGTGGTACGACGTGAGGGCTCGATGCGGAGGAAACTTTGAAGATCACCGAGCTCGACGGCTTCCTCGAATTCCTCGTACGTTCCGCGCCATTCATTGTGTACTAGTAACCCGGGAATTTGTGGGTTTGGAGACTGCGTGAGTGTATAAAACATACCTTGGCTCGCCAGCGACGCTTCGCATCCTCATCAGCAGACAGATCATGGTATACAAAGGGGATCTTGGTCAGATCAGCATACCAACCTTGAATGCTGTTAGCACAGATATATAGCGATCGTTCCTTGTGCGTGTTCTTGGGTTTCCCAAGATAGACGTTGTGAATAGTTCTACCTCTGCGCTCATGCCATGGGACGCGTGAAAGAGCCTGGGCCACTAGGTGTTGGTCCTAGTCCAAGCCTGTCACGTGCATCGTAGGCCGCGCGTCGGTGCGGAGCGAATCGTTCCAAGACGACGGCGATGACCAGTGCGACAATGAGCGACTGTCGGAGCGGCTTTGACTTCTCTGGTCATGTTCGCAATGCTGCACTAACTGCCCGAGGTCATGTTATGCCGCGTGCCACAAGCACGGGTACTACGATTGTCGGTCTGATCTACAAGGACGGAGTGGTCCTGGGCGCCGATACTCGCGCCACGGAGGGTCCTATCGTGGCCGACAAGAACTGTGAGAAGATTCATTACATTACTGAAAGTATTCGATGCTGCGGTGCTGGTACAGCCGCTGACACGGAGTTTGTGACAAACATGATCTCCAGTAATATGCAGTTGCACGAGCTACACACGCGGAAGCGTCCCCGTGTATTGACAGCCATGACTATGCTCAAGCAGCGTCTTTTCCAGTACCAAGGATACATTGGCGCTGCCCTTGTGCTTGGAGGTTACGATACGACAGGCCCTCAACTCTTCACGATCGCGCCACATGGATCTACCGACAAGCTGCCTTATGTGACCATGGGTTCTGGCTCTTTGGCCGCCATGTCGGTATTTGAAAGCCGCTGGCTCCCGCAGATGGATGTACGTCTTATATCCAACTAATGTACAGGAAGCGGATGCCATCCAGCTGGTCGTCGATGCGATCGAATCGGGTATCTTTAACGATCTGGGGTCAGGCTCGAATGTGGATGTGTGCGTCATCCGGGAAAAGTCGACGGAGATGTTTCGCAACTACCGGATGCCTAACGAGCGCGCCCAAAAAGAGCAAAGCTACAAGTTCCCTCGAGGGACGACGAAATTTACCAAGGAAGAGATTCGTTCCATGGTGGTCAAAGAAGGTGCGTTGTGATCAGCTAACTGAAATAGACGTGCTCGACTTTGACAAGCCAGCATCTACGGAAGCCACAGGGGAGGCGATGGACACCGACGCATCGTAGTCGAGGCGGAGCCTCTTTCGTAGCCACGTGATGCCTGACATGCCGTCCCACAGATTGGTCATGTAATCGGGCGCCCTGCCTAGGGAGCCGGCTTCCCCGCACACAACAATGTCTAACGCGACATTGGTTGAGAAGAGACGGATCCATGTGGGTCTCGCGGACGATATCCCGATTGGAACTATGCGCGAGGTGCCGTTGGATGCCCCCTTCGAGGTACCCATAAATGCGATTGTGGCCAATGTGCATGGCACGTTTTATGCTACGTCGTCCCGGTGCACTCACTATGGTATGCCATTGAGCAAAGGTGTCCTAACCGATGATGGCAAACTATATTGTCCATTCCACGGAGCATGCTTCCGCGTGACTACGGGCGACATTGAAGATGCGCCGGCTCTTGACCCATTGCAAACCTTTGATGTGGAAGTCAAGGACGGTCAAGTCTACCTCCTCGTGGATTACGAGTCCCTAAAGAACCCGGCCACCACACCGTGCCTATCACAGGTGGAAGGCAAGCGCCAAGGCCCCCACACTGTGTTTATCGGGGGCGGTGCCGTTACGCTACATGCTGTTCAGGAGATGCGCCGTTTGGGGTACAGGGGCCGCATCACGGTCCTGACGTCGGAGCCGCATCCTACCATTGACCGACCACGGCTGAGCAAGTCGTATGCTCCAGCGCTGAGCCAGGCGCTCATTCGCGATGAAACGTACTGGCGCGAGACGCTGCAGGTCGAGCTGCGCCTGTCAAGCCATGTGTACATGATTGATACCCGGATGAGACGCATCCACATACGCGGTGGCAATACGTTGATCTACGAAAAGCTCGTGCTGGCTACTGGTTCGGTGCCACGGCGTCTACCCATTGAGGGTGCCACTGCACAGGGTGTGTACGTCATGCGGTCGCTGCAGGATGCGCAGTCATTGACAATGGCCTTGAAACGCCGTGCGGCGCCCAAGCTCGTAATTATTGGTACGGGTTTCATTGGCCTTGAGATGGGCATTGCGTTGGCCAAGCATACCGACGTGACGCTTATCGGGCAAACCCATGTGCCTCTGGAGGGTCCTCTTGGTCGCCAAGTGGGTAGCGGACTTCAGACGGCGATTATGAATGAGCGCCCGTTGCGTTTCTTGAACGCTGTAGATGTGGTGCGCATCGAGACCGACATGAATGGGAGTGTACGTGGTGTGCTTGTCCAGCCGCGGGCGCGCGGATCGCCCGAGCTGTTCTTGCAGGCCGATATGGTTCTCATGTCCACGGGCGCCCGGCCTGCGACGGACTTTCTGCGCAATTCGCCAAGCTTCCCCGCGCTGCGTCCGGATGGATCTGTGGAAGTGGATTCTGCATTGCGTGTGAATGGTCTGCGACATGTATACGCGGGCGGTGATATTGCTGCATATCCCACAGAGAATGGGGTGGTGCGGATCGAGCACTGGAACGTGGCGAGCAACCACGGCCTGGAGATCGGGCGCATGCTGGCGACGGGACACGTGCGTTCATACAGGCATATTCCCGTCTTCTGGTCGAGTCTCACTTCGACGCTGCGCTATGCTGGTACGGGCCATGGGTACGACCAGGTGTATGTGGATGGGGAGCCCGACGAGGCCGAGTTTATTGCCTATTATGCGAAGAACGACAAGGTGATTGCTGTGGCGACGTATGTACAGATCTACTGACCATGTTCAGGATGTGGAAGGACCCTATGATGGTACAGGCCCTAGCGCTAATGCGGACGGGCAAGATGCCTAAACTGAGTGTCATTGCGGCCGGGCTCGATATCATGACGCTCTCCACAGCGCCCGTGCGCCGTCTGTAAGTGGGCCCAAGTAGAGTTTTGCCATCGGGCCTTGGCTAGCCAACCACGTGCGCGTTGCCACGGCCCGCGTGGCTCTAGCAGTCGATTACGATCGGCCTCTCCTTCCCTCCACGGTGGTGTAGCAGGACATTTCGGGGCGAGATGAGCAGCACGCAAGTACTCAATCTCTCGCCTGCCGAGCGACAATCGTTCGCTCATCTCTATGCGATGGCTGACCCGGCCAACTCGGGGATAGTGACGGGCGATGCGGCGGTCAAGTTCTTCGAGGGCTTTCAGCTGCCGACGCTGACGCTCGGCCAGATCTGGTCCATCGCCGATAATGCAAACAATGGCTTCCTGACACCGAACAGCTTCAGTGTGGCACTGCGTCTCATCGCCCGTGCGCAACGTGGCGAGAGCGTGAACGAACAGGCTGTGCAGCAGCCTGGCGCCCCGCCCCTCTATTCGGGTGCCGGGCTCGCCGCCGACCACGCGGCACCGGCCATCACCAATGAAGATAAGGCGCGTTTCACACGTATTTTTACGATGGTCGGTCCCACCAATGGTGTGTTGAGCAGCGAGCAGGCTAAGGATGTCTTTTTGAAGTCAAAACTGCCGTTTGCCAAGCTGGGCGAAATCTGGAATTTGGCTGACACCAAACAGCGGGGCGTGCTGGATCTGACGGACTTTATTATTGGTATGCACTACATTCAGGGTACGATGAATGGCACGATTACCACGTTGCCGAGTGTGCTGCCGCCCGGCCTGTACGAAGCAGCGAGTGAATCAGGCCCGGCGCCCTCTGCAAATGCGACGCCCGCACCTCCTCCGGTCAGCACGCCCATGCAGCCTCAGCGCACAAGCACGGATCCCTACGGTGGCGTGGCTACCGCGCCACAGAACACACCGAGTGTCATGTCGCCGACGACCCCCGGGCTTGGCGGCATGCCCAATGCAGCGGCGCCACGCAGTGCGGCACCAGCTGTGGCGCAGTCCGCGCCATCAGGTGACTGGCTGATTTCGCAGGCGGACAAGAACCGCTACGATGGCTTTTTCGATTCACTGGACGACAAGCACGCGGGCTATGTGGACGGTAGTGTTGTGGTGCCGTTTTTCCTGCAGAGTGGACTAGATGAGGGCACACTAGCGCACGTGTGGGACTTGGCAGACATCACGCAGGATGGTACGCTCAGCCGTGATGAGTTTGCTGTGGCCATGCACCTAATTAACGAGAAGATGACTAACAAGGCGCTTCCGGAGCAGCTGCCTGCCGTACTGCTCCCGCCGTCGATGCGGACGCAGACACTCGCGCCTGCGGGCACGACGAAGCCAACCGAGACGCAACGCGAACTGTTCTCGCTCCTCGATACAGATGTGCCACCCACTATGTCGGCCAGCGAGAAGACGACCGCGTTTGGCGCTCCCGTGGCGCCGAACATGATGCCCATGCAGCCAGAGCCGGTGAATGCCCCCCCAGCCGTCGATGCGAGCGTACCTGCTGAGCCAGCCGTGAAGCCGCAGAGCCGCACTGCGTCTGCAGACCCCTTCCAGGCATTTGATGATGACTTTGATGCGCCTGTGTCTGTGGCTCGTGCGGACCCGAAGCAGGAGGAGACGCTCGCGGCCCTGTCGTCGACGAACAAGGGCATCGATGAGATGAAGGAGCGACAAGCGACGGCGACGCGCACACTGGGCGAGCAGCAGACGACATTAGCCGAGCTGGAAGCTCAGCTGGCGCGCGCGAAGAGCGAGCATACCGAGCAGGAAACGGCCGTGGCCGCCGTGGAGCAAAAGGTACAGGCACAAGAGTCAGAGATTGAGATGTTGCGGCAGAGCGTGATTCGTGAGGAGAGCGAGGTGAGCGCACTCAAGACTCAGCGCGCCGAGCTGGAGCAAAAGCTGCTGCAGGACCGGGATGTGGCATTTGAGCTGAAGCGCGAGCTGTCGCAGCTGCAGGTGGAGACGGAGAAGTTGCGCGCGGACTATGCGCGTCTCGAGGAAGAGGCGCGTGCACAGCAGGAGTCGATCACCGCAACGCGCTCACAGCTGAGCAGCGCCAAGGAAGGACAGGCTGCTCTCCAGCCACCTACGATGCCCGCAGCGAACCGCTTTAACCCCTTCAGCATGATGACGAGTGGTACGGAAGAAACACAGGATCGCACGGCGTTCAACTCTCAGTACGGCTTTGATGATATGTTTACGGCCGCTAGTGGTGGCGTGGCGGCAGCAGGCGGTGCGGCGGCAGCAGGCGGTGCGGCGGCAGCAGGCGGTGAGGCGGCGGCGTACGAAGCAAATGCGGGTGCCGATGAGCCAAAGGAGCCTGAGGAGGCCGATGCGGTGTCCTACAGCCAGACGGCCCCCGTGTACGATGGTGTCGAGTCCCTTCATCACGAGCACTCGGCGATTTCTGTGCCGGGTGATTTCCCTGGCGAGGCGAACGAAGACGCGACGCTGACCATGGAGCGAGAGATGGAAGGACAGGCGCTCACGCGCGACCTGTCTGGCAAGCCGTTGCATGCCGCAGACGAGCCGAGCGGCGTGCCTCCGGCGCCTGCCGCGGACGAGCGGAGCCACGCGCCTTCGGTGCCTGCCGCGGCCCAGCCACCGCCATCGGTGGCCAACGAGCCTGTCGCGTCGTCGACGGCATCTATGGTCGCGATTCCGCCATCGTCCGAGCCTGTGACGCCTGCAACTACGCAGGGCGCACAGGTGGACGACTTTGACATGGCCTTTTCGCGTATGGGCCTCGCGCATGTCGTGCACACGTCGACGCCGCGCACTATTGCCCCCGAGAAGCTGGACATAAACCCAATTGATCAGAACTTTGGCGCGGTCCCCGCGGGTGAGGCGCCGGCTAGCTCGGCGACCGGAGCGGCCAAGCCCGTCATTGTCGATGTGGCCCCGACGGCACAGAGCATGCCCGCGCTGCCGAGCTACCTGCAGACCACCGCGACGAGGGCGCCACCAGCGGTGTCATCGCCAACGTCACCCTCAGCGATGCCTATGCCAGAGCATGCCAGTGTACCGACGGCCACGCCGGCTCTCGGATCGGTGCCGAACACTTCCATGCCTGCTTCAGCAGACCCGATCTCTCCGTCAGCGCAGGCGCCATCTGTGCCTGTGTCCATGCCGATCCGCACGCCCGCGCAAGCCCCAGTGCGCGACGGCTTTGACGACCAGTTTGAGCCACGCAGCGGGGCCCCAAGGTCCACGGGCGCTGCCGGCACAGAGCGTGCGCCCTCACCGCCGCTCCCTGGCGACATTGGACCGGTGCGCCAGCTGTGCCAGATGGGCTTTTCGCGCTCGGCCGTCGTGCGTGCGCTCGAGCGCAGCAACTACCGCACGGAGCGCGCCTTGGAGCGCCTGCTTTCGGCCGCCAAGTAGACCACCGTAGAAGTCACATGATTCCTCTGTCGCAGTGCGCGAGCACAACTAAGCCGACGACGCCAGCAATGGCACGACCCTCCGTGCGCGGCATGCAGAGCCGTGGCGGTGCGTCGTCGCTGGAGCGCGCGCGTGACATTAAAAGGCTTCTCTTTGAAGAGCTGGGACCGCGCGCCGACGAATACTGGCGTGCGCTCGTAGCGCTGTGCACGGCAGCGATCGACCGTGCCGAGTTCCAGGCGCGAGTGCAGCCCTGGCTGCCTGCGTCATGTGTAGCGCTGCACAATGCACTCGTGCTCAGTATGCTGGCTGAGGCGTCAGCGTCAGCGTCGTCGCTGGGGAGCGGGGCGGTGCATGGAATGCAAGCGCCGACCTCGCCGATCCGTGCCCGAGCCAACCTGCTGGACAGTGACGATGACTCGGACGATGCGCGCGAGCCGCCGGTCGGTGGCTGCCCTGGGCGAGGCCGTAAGCGCCTGCGGCACATGTATGCAGGCCTCGCGCAGCACGAGCGCCAGCGCTTGCAGTCGCTCCCCAAAACGGACCATGCGTCCACGCACACTGCGGCGTCGGTGTGGGCCGGCGCCGGCGCCGAGCTGCTCGAGCGCAAGCGCAAGGAAGATGAAAAGCGACGCGCTGTCGAGGAGCGCCGCCGCACACGCGAGGCCAAGCTTGCGATCGGTGCGTCCCACTGGCGCCTCGCGGCGATGCAGACGGCGGCGCAGGCAGACTCGCTGCGCTCACGGCTGTCGTCCACCATGCAGGAGACACTCGCTCGGAGCGTCGATACGCCACATTGCATCGAGGCGCACGAGCTGCCTGACGTTTACACCCTGCAGGACCGCATGTCGCTGGCCGCGATCGAGGCGGGCCTCTCTCACGGCGTGCATGTGCAGGCGGCCGCCGTGCTCCTTGCGGCCCTGCAGGACCACCTGCGTGCGATTCTGCGCCTCACGCTGACTTATTCGCGTGGATCCAAGCGCCCCGACTGCGCGCGTATCCGCATGCCAGATATCCGAGCCGCCCTAGACTTGGCGCCGCATGTGCTTGTCGAGCCTCTGGGTCAGGGGCCACTGGAGCGGCTGCTTGTGCCCGAGAGCGATGGCACGTCCACGGGCAGTGTCGACGGCGCAGGTGTGTCATGGGCCGACGACGATGCTGTGCGGCGCGTGGCCCGCGAGTGTGCTTCCACGACGTTGGCCTCACACAGCGCGCCGGCCGCGCCGCCGCCACCTGACGCAAGCCACGAGCAGCTGCTGCGCCTGCAACAGCAGTTACAGCGCGATGCTGTGCGGGACCAGGTGATCCTCGACCAGCTCGCACCGCTGCGTCTGCTCGACCGGAGCACGCTGTGTGAGTTGCTCGCGCATGCAGACTCGCCAACGCCGCGCCCGCCGGTGTCGACGCCCATGAGCGTCGCACTCGAGCAGCACTACCAGACGGGCCACCACCACCACCACCATCATCAGCAGCATCCGCACCCACTGCACCGGCACAAGGACGAGTTCTTCGATGTCGTCGATCCCATGGCCCTCCTTGGCAGCCTGTGTGAGTCATAGCTTGCATGTATCACTAAATTACTTGTCTAATACATCCCACCGGCCACGCAGGCCCTCGAGCCACCGCTCATACAGGAGCAACGCCAGGCGCGAGTGCGCCGCGGGCATGCGGGGCGCGTCGCCCTCGCGCGCCGTGCCGTCCGCGAGCATATCAACTAATTGCTCCAAGAACTCGGGCCTCTGGCGGCCCATCTGGCTGAGCAATGCATGCAGCTGGTGCACCACCGAGCGCAGCGTCGACGCCTCGTCCGGGTCCTGCCCGGCCTGGAACGCGAGCTGCTCCAACGCTAGCTGGATGCGGCTCTGTGCACTTGGCGGCTCGGCCACCAGTCGCACAGGGCTGTGGCTCGGATAGGTACGGCCACTCGTCTTGGTTGGCGAGGCCTCGCGCCGCGGCGAGCGCGGCGTGCTCGGTAGGTCCAGATCAGCGGAAGGCGCCGTGGAAGGCGGGGTATGCATAGAAAAGACATCGGGTGCGCGTGTGGCGTCATGCGCGGGCGCTGGTGCCACGGCGGGGGGGACAGAGAGTGCGTCCGGTGTCGTGTCAAACTGCCATTCACTAAACGCACTCGTATCCAATACGCTGCTCTTATCCTGCAGCGACAGACTCGATGTCGAACCGGCAGGCGTGCCGCGCGCCTCGATCACGCGCTGCAGCACTTCGAGGGGGCCAGCACTCTCGATCCACGCATCCGTGCACAGTTGGTGCGCCGTAGCACGGTCCACTGCGCTTTTTGCGAGACAGCGGTCGACGAAGCGCACGAGGCCGAGGTCATGGCTGGCATCGATACGGGGCGGCGTCGCTTTGGGAATGAGGAACATGGCACGCATCGGGTGGTATTCTGAGAGAGGCGGATGGCCCGTCGCGAGCTCGATGGCGGTGATACCCAGTGACCAGATATCGGCCCGCGCATCATAGTGCGACTGTTTGATGACTTCGGGTGCCATCCAGTAGGGCGATCCAACGAGGGTATTTCTTCGGGATCCTCGGTGTAGAAGCTGCGCTGCAACACCAAAGTCCGCTGCGGTTAGGGGACGTGCGTACCGAGCTTCACCTGTCCATGGCGCGTCAGCAGCACGTTGGCCGACTTGATGTCGCGGTGAATGATACCTTGCGCATGCAAGTAGTCGAGCCCCAGCACAATTTCTCTGCACACAACAGCAATAGCTGCGTCAGGCAGAGCGCCGCCATGCTGCAGGAGCGATAGGCACGAGCCGCCATCCATCAGCTCCATGACCACCCACAGCGTGTACTTTTTTACGAAGCTTCCGAAGTACCGCGTCACGCGATCGCAGTCCTGACACTGTGCAAGGCTCATAATCTCACGCTGTATTTCCATGAGGTCCTGTGTGTGAGAGTCGTCTCCAGTGCCACTGCCAGTGCCCTCGAGAGCAATCTGCTTCACAGCGACGACCTGCGACGTGGGGGTGTGCAGCGCTTCAAACACCTGTCCAAAGCTGCCGCGACCGAGGCGTCGCAAGATATTGTACTCATTCCACGGCGTTGTGGAACTGGCCCGCGGAAAAGGCGCCGGCATGCGCCCCCGCTCGTCCCACCGCGGCGACGGATGCCGCTTGATCATCGCGCGCGATGTGGAGGATCGGAACACGGAGGTTCGTCGGTGTCATGTCTATTTGTACATCTAGTCCACCAGCACACCCACGAGCTCCGTGGACGGGACCTCGGGTGTGCCGGCCGAGGTGTCGCGGCGTGGTCGGTGCCATGCAGAGAACCAGCCATGCAGGGCATGGATGGCGCTCCGGAGGGGGGCGGGAGAAGGCTCTCCAGGCTCCTGCGGAGAGGCCACGCTGCTGCCCATCGACACAGAGTAGGGCGGCGGCGGCGCCTGCGTCGGGCGCAGGGTGGCCATGCAGATGCCCTGTGCGGCGGGGGGCGTCGCCGTGTCCAGCACAGACGCGTCGTACGACGGCACTCGCACAAGCTCGCCTGTGCCCGAATCGCTCTGAAGCTGACTCGATGAGCTCGGGCACTGCGCGGACTCGATCAGGATGCTATCCTTGTCCTGCCCATAGGCGGGTGGTGGTGCTAGCGTGCCGACCATCGGCGCAAGGCCCCAACGCTTCACATTTGCCTCGATAAAGACAAAGCCCGCTTGGCCAAAGTTAATATGGACTTCGGCCGGTCCATCTGCCGAGATCGTGGGGAACAGGTTGTAGTTGTAGAGCCCAATAAATGCCTCGGAGATGCGCATGCCATTGCGTGTAAAGAACACGGAGCCAGTACGCGGACGGTAGCCAACACCGACCACATCACCATGAACATACGCAGGCCCAAACGACTGCATGTGGAACGGATGGTTGTAGCACTTAGAGCCGTCTAACGAAAAATAGCCGACAGAGTGCTTGCACAGACCGGGGTGGCGGAACGACGGATAGGGCTTGGTCGATAGCCCAACGGCTACGTTGGTCGTTGTGGGCTTGTTAAACATCTTGGCCTCCCAGTAGTAGACCTCGTTTTGTTTCGGCAGCGGCAGATTGCTCTGGATAGAGCAGGCGCCTCCCTCCTCAGGGGTCATTCCGACGCTGTCTGCTAGAAACTGGATCTCTGTGCGAGAAGACACCAAGACACCTTGGTTGTTCTCATAGGGCGGGTCAAAGCTCCATGCACTCACGCCCTTCTCTTGTATGCCGAGGAATTGCGGCATAGTGATATCAGTGTCGCGCTGGGACCGCGGCGGATTCTGCTGGCACCATCGCGCAGCGCATTCAAAGCCGGCTCTTGTCGCATCGTCGGCCTGCTCGAGCCATCGCTGATAAGCACCCTGCACGCTCGATGAGTTTTCAAGCTGCTCCTCAAAGGCCACATTGATAGGCCCAGACGTGTCTCCCAGCGCCAAACCAGGGCGAAGGCGCAGCACCAGATACATGACAAAGGGTGCGATTATGACAAAAATCATGGCAACGCCAATCATCATGAGAGGGAGGAGCAGGAGCAGGATCTCTGATGCAGAGGTCGCTGGCTCGGACATAGCACCAACGGAGTCCTGGCCAGCCGACCCGTAAATGGAAGGCATTCGTTCTTTGGATCCAGTCAATAAGTAGTTTTTTCAGGCGTGTGTGCGTGGAGCACAACTCGTCGCGAACGACTCGAGCTGTCGCCACACCAGGGAGGAAGTACAAGCTCTTTGGGTGCCACGAACCCCGCCAACAGCTGCCTCCACATGTCTGCCGCTTGCGGAGACATTCGGCCGAGTGGCGCGCGGGACCGAAATACAAGACAACCACCCCTACCTATACCACTCATCTCCCTTTTGTCATCCTTAGCAAATAGCGTCGTGGTAACGGTGAGTGGAGCCGACGCGACGCGTCCAGCGTCACGTCGGCGCGTAGCTAGAGGTACTAACATGACACAGACATGGATCAAGCCCCCCCTGCGCCTCCACCACCACTTCCGGACGAGGCTCTTGGCGCTGTGATTCAACTTGCTCACGCTGCATCACGAAACGAGGACGACAACAACAACCATCACCCGTCGACTGTGAAAGGCCGCGCTAGCGATATGACCGACAACGGACGTGCTACGAAGCACATGCGCATGGAGAACGAGGCGCCCCATGGTGGCGTTGATGCGCAGACTCTCTCATGGGCCCCCTCGGCCCCCCCTGCCTACCCAGGACATGGCCTGGACCAAGGAGGCATGTCTCTCCCGCCCCCTGATGCCAATACCTTCGACCCCGCAGCCTATGGCGATGCGCCGCCTGTACAGAATGACCAAGCTCGCATGGCTGCGCCGCCTGTCCCACAGGCCAGCGCTCCGGAACCGCCCAAACACCTCACGTCAGAGCAGACCGGCCTGGTCGGCGCGCGTGGCAAGACGGGTATGACCCGTACGCTCAGCACGAGCCGCCGTGCAGAGCAGAATCGCAATGCGCAGCGTGTGTTCCGTGAGCGCAAGAACAAATATATTGCGGATCTCGAAAGCAAGGCGGCCTCTCTCGAGAGCGCCTTACTTGCCGCGGAGGAGCACCGGCGCCGCTTCAGCGAGGCCCTAGAAACGATTGAGATCCTAAAGCGAGACAACGACACGCTTCGTGTGGCTCTGCGTGCACTGGGTGGTCACCAAGCTGTGCCGAATGCGCCGGCCCTGCCGATCGACCGCGCCTCGCATGCGTCGGCACTTCTGCCTACGTTTGCGCAGCAGCATGGCGGCCATGGCGCGCACGGTCGCGGTGCAGAGCACCACGATGGCTCGCACGGCCAGAACCAGGGTCCTCCTATGCACGAATCCACCGATCAAAACCAGGACCCGGCGACGGCGGCGGCTGTGGCGGCCGCAGCGTCGGGTGGTGCACCCTACTGGCTTCTGGAGGCCGTCTCGAATGCCAATCAGCAGCACGGATTCCCCGTTTCGGGTCACTTTTCCTCCCAGCTGGGCGACGGTGGCATGCCGGCTGGTCCTGCCCAGATGCATGCTGCGGATCCGACCGCCATGCGTTCGCGCGGTGCCATGCCACCCCGCACCGAGGGCATGCTCGACCCTTCGCTGGAGCATGCGACCTTGGGTGATGCCTCGCGCTCGTCTGGTCGTGTCCACAATGAGGACGGCAAGAACAACGAGCAGTTGGATGCCACAGGCAACCCCGACAACCTAGCGTCTCTCAGCGCTGTGGCTGCCGCTGCCGCTGCAGCAGCGTCTCAGAAGGTAAACCAGTAAGATTGTAGCTATGGAGTTTTGTTGGATGCTATACACTCTTGTAGCCAAGCCACAAAGAGCTGGGCAATGTGGCGCTCAGGGGCGTCGTGCGAGGTGAGTGCGAGCCCCTCGGCATACTCTGCCTTGCTCGCATAAATGCGAACGAATTGGCGGCGCATATTCTGCAGGCGCGCAGGGGATGGGAAGGCTGCCATGGCTGGGACATCCAGCACAAGTGGGGGTGAGGCGAAGTTGGCCGGCAGTGGGAGGAACAAGCGCCCGGTCATCGGTGTGCCCAGCGTGCGCTGCTCGGCCAACGAGTTCAGGACGGCATGTGTCGCGGTATCCAGTAGCTCCAGGCCATTGTTCGCCGTTTTTTTACGCTGGTGTCAGCGGGCAGACATACCACAAGCGTCACCGATTTGGGCGGCTGCACGTCCGACTGGGTGAGGGCCGCCCATATTTCGTCCAAGGGCGTCGGCAGAACCTCAAGTTTGTTGTCCAAGCAGGAAGAGATGGCCGTGAACAACGGCCGGTGCCACCGCGCGTCAGATGTGGGCTCTTCGAAGCGGAAAGCTAGTTCATCGAAGCTTCGTAAGGTTGATGCACGTACCAAATATCTGTGTAGGCCATGTGGCCCGCGGTGCGGCGCGCTTGGTTCCACGTGCGGGCAAGATCCACAGGGCATGCCACGTACAGCTGCGTGAGTCAAGTGGACATACCGTGGCACAGCGCAAGCCGAGCTCGCGCGTCGCACACCATAGCTCATAGCGCGACCCTTTGATATTGAGGCCTGGGCCGCCGTCAGCGATAACGATAGTTTTTTGGTTCAGCGCACGGCGCACGGCGCTTAGGTACGCGGCACGAGCGCGACTCTCACTTTTTTGGGCTGCATCAGACCCGCGCACTTACATTCGTAGACACTCAAGTCGGCATGCACATCCTCGCCACGCACAACTTTGACTTGTGACAGGGTGGGATGGCCAGTGATCTTTCCTTCTAGAAAGCGTGCGAGCTCATCGATGCGCGTCGATCGCCCTGAGCTGGGCAGCCCCGTCACAACGAGCAGTGCCATATGGAAGGAGGGCTCTCCACATTTGTGCACTTTTTTGCATCGCACGTGGTGCTCGCTCCTTCATGTGGCGACCATGGCATACTGCACGAACGCTCGTGCAGCACCCCAGTTGGCCACGCCGCCTCGCGAAAGCCTACAGTTCGTCGACTCTGACACCTCATGACGATTCTCATGCACCCGTATCACCGCATGCCTGGGACGAACTCTTTGCAACCGCGCCCGCTGCGGTCGAGTCTCAGGCGGCACCTGCGATGCCTCGGTCCGTGCTGTACGCTGAGAAGCGCGAACAAGTACCTACGCTGCACAAGCGAAGACAGAGCTACGATACTTCTGCGCTGACGCCTTCTGAGACGGTCCAATTCAGGCGCATCTTTGAGTTGCTCGAGCAGGAAATGGGCGCGCCTTCCAGTCAGGAGCCGCACGATACAGGCCTAGGCGACTTCGCGCGACGAAATGCACTAGCACCTCGGCGCACTGTTGCGCGTGGTGGCGGTGTCGGCACACGCTTCCAAGTGAGCCAGGAAGGCCTGGCGGCTCATATACCCGCTGACGAGCTCGATCGCGGTGTCGACCAGATCTGGGAGGCCCTCCAGGCGCAGACGAGCGCTGTGGCTACGTGGGCGTGGGCCGAGACGCACATATGGGGCCCGCCAGACTTAGCCGAGTACGGGGCGCAGACGGCCTTTTACGCACCTGCGCTGCACATGCTGCTGTTGGTGCTGCGCGACCGGTTCCTGGCGCCGCACGCTGCCCTGGCCGTGCTTCCCGCCATCCGGCAGCGAGGCGCGCACTCGTTTGTACTTGGTTGCACTGCGTCGATTCTCGCCGAGGTGATCCGCACACAGTGGGTGTGCCTGCGTGACGCACATGCCGTCTTGGACACGGCGCGCGAGGCACGCGCGAGTGGCATCTTAGTCCCCTACGCGTCGGCACAGGACGAGGATGCGCCGCTGCGCGAGCAGATGGAGCGTATTCGTTCCGAGATACGCGGCCAGGTAATGCATGCGGCGCAGGAGCGGGCTGCTGCTGCCGGGCACCTCTGGGACGAGCTTCCATTGACGGCCGACGAGCAGAATCTCCTCGCGGTGGCGAGCGAGCTCCGCGTCATGGCTGGACGCACATCCAAGTACGACCGCTACCCTAGCGATCGCCCGCCGCGGCAACGACGCGTCAAGCGCCACGCCAAAAAGGCAGGACCCGAAAAGGACTTGCTCATTTATCCACAAAACCCTTACTCGTTGCTGCGCACACGCGTGCGGACGCGTCCCACAGACACGTAGTATTCTACACGACAGAGTATCGGCCGCCTGTGGGCGGGGTCCGTGCCTCGGTATCGAGGTAGGCCTGTGTGCCCTCCAGTAGGAGGCGTTTGATCTCGCGAATGGCGTTTTCGACACGGTGGCTATCGTTGCTCTCGATGAGCAGCGACAGCTTGGGCGGCTCACCAGGATGCGGCTCGCGGCCCCGCTCGTAAAAGGCACCCTTGTTGGTGACTGGGTCAGTAGGGGTAACGTACTCGATGCGCCTGTCGATTCGATGAGCATCGCCATCGTCTCCTTGTTGGTCACGTTCCAGCGTGCCTTTTGAGGAAAGTCGTTGATAGGGAAGATGGCATGGAACTTGGTCGCGTCTGGATCGCGTGCGCGGCGTGACTTTTCCCATTCCTCACGGCGCTGGTTCGCCACAGCATTGATACGCGCAATGACCTCCTGCAGCTTGGTTGTATCCGCCCCCGCCGCACGCGCCGCGTCGAGCCGGGCCTGGTTCGCGAGTTGGTCCGCATCCGTGTACACAGGCTGCTTGTTCTCCCGCACCGCCTCAGGCACAGGCCCGGTGCAGATGGGAATATCTGCGTCGCTGAGCCGCTGCGTCTCGTTCGCAGCGCGCGCGGCGACCGCCTCTGGATCCGCCTCTTCGTCCTCGATGTAGATCGAGGCCTCCGCTTGCAGCAGTTTCTGGCGGCCCAACTCCAGGCGCTCCAGACCGCGACCGCCAAAGCCAGAGTGGGTGGCCTTCTCCGTGCCCTTGGCGATCTTGTTCTTGAACTGCGAGACCATTTTCTCAAGCTCCGGCGGAACATCTGCCTTGCTGGCCCGCAGTGCCGCCACCAAGTCCTTGGCATACCGCTCCTGCTCGGGCGTGATAAACGTCACGCACGTACCACGATTGCCAGCGCGCCCTGTGCGCCCTGCACGGTGCACGTAGTCTTCCAAGTGGCTTGGGACATCGTAATTCACCACGAGCTTGAGCTGCTTGACATCGAGACCGCGTGCGGCGACGGACGTGGCCGTCAGGATTGGTACGATGCCGGACTTAAAGTCAGAAATCGTCGTGTCACGGTCCGCTTGGTCTTTGCCGCCATGAAGCGACATGGCTGGGTATCCGCGCTTCATGAGCTCGTGCATCAGCTCGTCTGCCGAGTCTTGCCGCTCGACAAAAACTAGCGCACGAGCATCCTCATCTGTGTGGTACAAGTGCCCGAGAACCTCGAGCAGCCGGTGGAACTTGGTCGACTCGGCGCGTACTTCCACCTGCTGCGTGATCTCAGGAGGCACCACACTCCGGCCGCCAACCGTGACTTCCAGGGGTTCATGGCGCAGCATCTTGCGCGCGAGGCCCTCCATAGCGCGCGGAAATGTCGCAGAGAACAGCACAGTTTGCCGGTCCGGCCGCACCAGTGCGAGGATCTTCATGACCTGCGGCTCAAAGCCCAGGTCAAACATGCGGTCCGCTTCGTCCAAGACCAAGTACGTCGTCCGCTGCAAGTTGGTCACGCGGCCGCTGTTGGCAGCCAGCAGGTCGATCATGCGCCCTGGCGTCGCGACCACTAGCTCGGCCGTTCGTTTCAGCTCAGCAATCTGCTCCGCAATCGGCGCGCCACCATACACACACACGCCTCGGATGCCGAACGCTCGCAGAAATGGCTGGGCGTCCCGGAAAATTTGCACGGCCAGCTCCCGCGTAGGTGTCATGACAAGCGCAATCGGGCCCTCGCCTGGCTCCAGTGGCCGCTGGTCACGGACGTGCCGGAACAGCGGCAGGAGAAAGGCCAGCGTTTTACCGGACCCAGTCTTTGCGACGCCAATCATGTCGCGGCCACACATGATGGCTGGAAGTGCCTGGCTCTGGATGGGCGTGGGTGCAGAAAATCCCAGCTTTTTGATCACGTCCAAGCATGCGACGGGCATGCCGCAGTGCGACCATTTCGTGACCGGTATCGGGCACGACTTGCCACGCACAGAAATGGCACCAAGCTCCATGCGCACGCGCTCCGCGTCCTCGTCTGTCATCTTCGCCAGCTCCTCAGGAGGGTGGTAGAATGCTTTCCGGAACGGCTCGTACTCCATCGACGCGTGGTCCACCGTAGGAAGAGTCTTCCGATTGTTCTTGCGATGCACCATCGCAAGGATATCTTCTGTGCGGATCGAGTCGATCTTATCTTCTTCCTCCTCCTCCTCGGCATAGCGCGGTCCTGTGTCATCATCTGGGTCCATCAGCTCTGACGCTTGAGAGTGCGACACACCCTCCTGGTGCACCTCATCCACCAGGTGGCTCATGAAGGCATCCAGCGAGTCCTCCTGAGGCGCAGGCTCCTGCGGCTTGGGCGCGGGCGTATCTAAATCCAAAGAAATTCGTTTCTTGGGCTTCGATTGCGGCTCATCGTCGTCATCCAAGAGGCCCAGTCGGACCCGTGGGGTTGCGGGGGCCGGACGCACCAGGTTAACGCCCTTCAGCCCCAGCTTCATTTTCTCAGGCTCGACCTTGGCTTTCTTGGCTGGCGCCCCAGTGCCTGTACCAGCCTGCTTCTTGGCAGCTTGCTCGCGTCGCCAGGCCTCCAAGCGCTCGCGCTTGGTGCGCAGCTTCGCCTCCGTGTCGCTCATGCGCGTCCGGTCGAGCAGGCTCGTAGGAAGGCGTTGACCGATCGGGCTATCGGGCTTAAAATGTCGACTTCTCGCGCCTACCGCTCGTTCGCACGATGAGCGCAGCAGCCGAGGATCCCTGCTCGAATGCGGCCCATCCAGAGAACGAGGACTATATATCACTATCACTGGATGATGTAGAAGAATCCTCTTCCCATGAATCGCTCACCAGCGACGACGTGCAGGTGGATGAAACGGTGCGTGAGCATGCAGCAGCACGAAGCACCCCATGGTGCGTCGATGTGCCGTGGCATCGCTGCCGAAATGCGGCAGAAATGTAAGTGCATACAACTAAAACAGGCTTCATGCTGAAATTGAAACCTTTTCCAAGTGGATAAGTCCCTCGCCAGAAGAGCACTCTGCCCGGGTCATGGTGATTCAGCTCCTGCAGCACGCGCTGCATAGCGAATGGCCTGATGCCGATGTCCGCTCTTTTGGAAGCCAAGATACCCAACTCTATCTACCTCAAGGGTATGTACTCCTCTCTCACGCAGCGACATTGATCTAGTGGTGCTCTCGAAAGAGATGGATCAGCACTCTCGCGAGCATGTGTTACGAAGGATGGCCGGCTGCTTGCGCGCCCACAAATTGGCACGGGATATCCAGGTAATTGCCCGTGCAAAAGTGCCCATCATCAAATTCGTGTGCACGCTGGGCCAATTCCATGTTGACATCTCGATCAACCAGGCGAACGGTCTTCAGGCGGCCCAGTTCGTCAATCGGTGGCTTGTCAAGCAGCCTGCTATTCGGCCCCTTGTCATGGTTCTCAAGCAGTTTCTGCAACAGCGAGCTCTCTCGGAAGTGTTCACGGGCGGCCTTGGCAGCTACAGCGTGACACTCTTGGTACTCAGTTTCTTGCAGCTGCATCCCAAGCTTCAACGTGGCGAGATCTCGGCTAGTCAAAATCTTGGCGTGCTGCTGATGGAGCTGCTTGAGCTGTACGGAAAAAACTTTGGCTATGACTACTGCACCATTGTCGTCCGGGGGCGCGGGTACTACATGAGCAAAATGGATTCGATGATGTACGATGAGCGCAAGCCCTTTCTTCTCAGTATCCAAGACCCCCATGACCCTTGTACGTGCGCCTATGCACTGACCCAGCCAATGACATTTCTCGCGGATCCTTCGCCATCATCGGTGTACGCTCCGCCCTTGGCGGTGCGTTTGATATTTTGCACGCTGCGCTGTGCGAGCGTGCGGGCGATATCCAAAACTTCCGCCGGCGTCAGAGCATATTGAATGACAGGCAGAACCAGAACACGCACACGTTCTTCCACCCTGATGACGCGAACAACCAGCTGCACATCACCTCTGACTACAAAGAACCAGAAAGTCTCTTGGGATCCATTTTGGGTGCGTCGAAGGAAATGACAAAGCGCCGGAACGAGGTAAGTACATCGCCCTTACCTAGATCAAACATCTATACGATTCAGGCACGCTGCAGAAGCGCCTTGCCAAGTTTGGGCACCCTGTGGATGATTTGGCTACGGCGCCATCCACGTCGGCGGCCAACGTCGAAGAACACCGTACGGCACCCATGGAACAACAAGTGTCTGCGCCCTCTGATGAACCAATTATTGTACCATCCAGTGGCCAACCACGTCGCCGAACACACCAAGATACAACAGAGACGTCGCCTGAAAGCAAGTACGTGCCCACCGGAACACGGAAACGTGCCGCTGAAGATCCTTGGAGTCATCCCCACAAGGTCTCACGTATGTCGGACAGCGAGTCAGATGAGGACCTCGTGGCGGACGATGCGCCATATATCATGGAGTCCAGTGACTCTGAAGCTCCATCAATGAGCAGTGTGCCTAAGTGTCCTGCGAAAAAGCGCATGTTGAACATGGCTGGGCGTGCGAAACAATTCGTCAAGTCGACTGCGAGAAAGCTCAGCAAAAGTGACCGCATGCACTTTTGGAGCAACAAGGCGAGTGCCGCACCAAACAACGACGGATAAAATGAAAGCTTTGCCTGGATGCACACTGCTAAGCTAGAAAACCTCGTCAGAGCTACGAATACCAAATGTCAACTAGGAGAGTACAGTGGGTGTGCCGTCCCAGGCAGACCGCATCGCCTGGATCCATTCTTCACAGGAAACGGTGCCAGCACTATGCAAGTGCTGCGCATGCGCCATGACTGGAAGGCGGCGAAGTGAACGACCTGAGGAGCCCTGACAATGCACTGCCAGATCCCTTAGCATCGCAGCAGGGGAGGATACATCGTCCGCATGGATCGCATGAAATGAGGGGAACGGGGCTTCTTGGGCTAGGCCCACGCGGATGAGCTCGACTATACAGGAGCGCAAAATCATGTACACTGCTGCTGCACTTGGCGGGGAAATATACTGCCGGATATCTGCGCGGTCCAGAAATGCAGGATCAATGGAGTCGGAAAGATTCGATGTGGTCATGACCAGTACATTGCGTTTCTGCTTCAGTTTGTCAAGCTCGGTCAGTAATGCATTGACAACACGGATAGAGTCGCTGGGCTCCACGCCAGCTGCGGCGGAGCTGCGCGCCTTGGAAAGACTTTCGATTTCATCTGCGATGAGCCAGGCATGGACCTACCGATTAGTACAACGACAAATCCGGTGTCGTCTTCCACCAGCTGCTGAACCATGTCAAAGAGCCGGTGCACGAGCTTCCCCGACTCGGAGAACCATTTGGAAAACAGCGAGTGGGAGTTGATTTCCACAAGTTTGCCATGGGTATATCTCCCTTGGAGACGTATTGCCAATTTCTGGGCCAGTCCACGGCACAGCGAAGTCTTGCCTGTGCCTGGGGGTCCATGCAGAAGCACGACACGGTTCCAGGCGATGAGATTAAAATCGACATCCGCGTCGGAAAATAGCATGGTCGAATAAATGTAGCGAAGCAAACGCCATTTGACATCATCATCGTACACTAAACTGCTCCAAAGACCCGAAAGGGATTGATTAGGCAGTTCAGACAAGGTAGCTGCGACCGCACTCTCTTGGTGGGCTTCATTCGGATCATTGACGCCAAACTCGTCAACATTGTCCACAGCAAAAGGCTGAAACGTATAGAGTTGCCAGTCAGCGTCCAATTTCGAGGTCACTTTTTCTGGGGGATCTTAGTTAGAAAGGGACACATACAAACTTCTGCAACGTAAATCCGGTCTACATGCTCAGCCAAGAACGCCGTGGCTTGCCAACCGTTCAGGTAGCTTTCGCTCTCTACCGACTCAAGCTGAGACAAATACGAATTTACAGCAGCTTCAATTTCGCCCACTTCAGCGTCCGACTGTGAATTCTGCTGGATTTCGACTGCGCGTTAGAAAGACGAAGCCTACCGTGGACGACGCGCCGAGCATGCATCGGTACAAGGCTTCCGGGGAAGGTATGCATGCACGAGTGTCCTTTGTAACGCGCAACACGCGTCTCACGTGACCATGTCGAGGCTCCTTCTTGCCTTAGCATCTATGGAGGTATCGTGCTGGATGCGGGGTCCCTTTCTATTGGTCTTCCTCCGCAATCTCAAAGTCAGCGCCGTAAGGCTTGCTGGTAAAGAAAGAGTCGTCGAACCAATTGATACGAACTGTGGTCAACCTTTTACGACATACCATAACCGTCCTCACCACCGCTGGCATATGCGTTGCCAGTCGGTTGTACGGCAAGTGTGTTAATCGGACCAAAGTGGCCTGGCAAGCGAGCGCACTCCTCAGCAAAAATCTTGTGCCAGAAGCGAGATTCGAACTTGCCCTGACGTGCGGACGTGGTCGTGACGCTCATGGCCTCTTGACCACCGCCAACTACCACGTAAGGACGTGTCGGCAAACTAATGGCCGAGTTCAGCGGCGTGTCCGTAGTGTATGTCTTGATAATATCGAGCGTGGACGCGTCAATAATGTTCGATGACTTGTCCTTGCTCGACGTGATGAAGTACGTGCCGTCCGAACTGAACTGCAGGTCCGTCACGTTTTCCGTGTGCGCCTTGACATGGTGGATTTCTAGCTCTGCGTCGACGCCAGTTTCACCCTCCTCAGCATCATGCGTGTAGATAGCAACCTTTCCGTTCTCGTGTCCGGTGATAATGTGCTTGTCCAGAATGTCGAACGCAGCCACAGTGGCCTTGCTGCCAGAGAACGTGATCGTGCGCATCGGCTCCGAGTCCTGCCGGGTCCATGACGCGGGATCGCGATTGATATTGAACACGCGGAGTGCACCACGGTAGCCCATACGCTCCTCCGTAATCACAAGGACCTGGGTACCATCGCTGTTGAAGCACACGCGCTTGGCAGCCGTAGGGAATTCCCACACGTACAGGCATTCGCCCGTCTTGCAGTTCCACAGACGCATCTGGTTGTCGGCGGATCCAGTAATAAGGAACACCGATTTTTCTATTGTAAGAGATCCATCACGTACTGTCCACATCGACCGACCACACAGCACCATTGTGTCCATTATAAGTGCCCAGGCGCTCGCCATTGTGCGTGTACCACACGTTCACGAGGTTATCCTTCGAGACGGAGAAGAGAAGATCACCTTCGCGGTTAAACTTGATCTGATTAAGAGATCGGGTATGACCCGAAAGAACAATGGGACGCTGTATGGTCAATTAGAGCCACTACTCACCATGATTGCACTCTCTCACTCGTCCGTGCCCGCGATGCAGCAGTGCGAACGACGACGACGCAAAACTAAGAAGAGAGTATCACGTGCCCTCGGCCGACATCAAAGCCGGACAGCCGATTAGCGACAGGATCAACCTCGATAAAGCCGTCGTTTCCGCGCTTTAGTGTACCCAGGTTCCTCGACTCGTTGTTTCACAACACTTGTCCGAAGGAAACATACTTAATTGACTGATCACCATGGGACAAATCTTGTCAGAGCCCATTGTGGAGAAGGTACGTCTACACTTCCCGGTGCTGTCTTATCAGCCCGGATGTGACCGGGTGGACAGAGGCTGACCCATGTTTTTCTCCCCAACAGCATACTTCTCACGACGAAGATGAAAATGTCGCGTTCTGTGTCTCTGATATGCAGGGCTGGCGTATTTCCATGGAGGATGCTCACGCTGCCGTGCTAAACTTGATGGAGGACGCCAATGCAGTCCCCGAGGAGCGCGTGAGCTTCTTTGCTGTTTATGATGGGCATGGTGGTATGTACACACATTTCTGGGTCACTAACAATCAGGTGCAAATGTGGCACGATACTCCGGCCGCACTGTCCATACGCGCTTGCTGGAACTTCCCGAGTTTAAGGACAAGCAGTGGGAGGCCGCTCTCCGGCGCTCTTTCCTGAAGACAGACGAGGACCTGCGCAGTGGTACGTGCTTTGATCATGGACTTATCCCAGACCCTGTATATGCTAATGATACGTCGGGCTGCACGGCTGTGGCTGCTCTGATAGTTCCCCAGGAGGGTGCCACGGGACGCAAGATTTATGTGGCAAACGCGGGCGATTCGCGCAGTGTCCTTGGTCTTTCTGGTGAGGCAAAGGCTATGAGCTACGACCACAAGCCCGGTAACCCCGAGGAGCACTCGCGTATCCTGAATGCGGGTGGTTTTGTGGAATTTGACCGTGTGAACGGTAACCTGGCTCTTAGTCGCGCTATTGGCGATTTTGAGTTTAAGCAAAATGGCGCGCTGCCCGCGGAAAAGCAGATTGTCACGGCCGACCCTCAGGTGATCTCGCATGATTGGACAGGCGAAGAAGAGTTCCTAGTGCTGGCTTGTGATGGCATCTGGGACTGCCTGAGCAACCAACAGGTGGTGGACCTTGTGCGGAGAGGCGTTGCGCAAGGCAAAGAGCTGGACGTGATCACGGAAGATATTATTGACCGCTGTCTGGCGCCTGATGCTGAAGTTGGTGGCATCGGCTGCGACAACATGACACTTTTAATTGTCGCTCTGCTGGGCGATCGCACCAAGACCGAATGGTACGAGTGGATCAAGCAGCGCGTGGAGAACAAGGTTGGGTACGACACGCCCGAGAATGTTCCTCCGGTCTTTCGCACCCATGCGCAACCGACGCAGAATTCATCGCTTTTTGGCGGTGCCTCCCAGCGAAACATGACACTTTCTCTGAACGGTCTCAATGGCGGTGATATCTTGTCTGCCATCCCTCGCGTACTCTCGGGACAGACTGCCACTGAGGACGGCGATATCCATGAGACGAAGGACGACGAGGCTTTGTCGGCAGGTAACGCGAAGTCTCCCTCGTGAACTAGTTTTTGGCAGCTGTCCCTGTTAGGAGCTATCCGTGTGCATTCCATGTACCTCGTTGTTGCATTCCAACGACGATCATACCAGAAAGCGCTGAGAACTTCTCTACGTCCCTATTCGATTGACTGCGGCGTTGAACACCTGACATGCACGTAGCCAAGTTGTCCCCAACACCTGATACACATTATGCAGCCACGGCGCAGGTGTATGATAGATCGTGCAGCTGTACTCGAAGCGACTCTCATGGAAACAAAGGATAGCACGATAGTGGAAGAAAATGGCCAGCACTATGGCGATGTGCCACAGTTGGTGAGAATGACCGATCAGATCAAAGCGCCCAGGGGCTAGACGCTCTGGGAGGCGGAACGCATACAATACGACGCCAATCAAATATGATACAACGCTCGGGATAATGGGACTGAAGAACCTGGCCATTGGTCCACTTCCATGCAGATAAGCACCATGGATAAACGGAACAACACCCATGAAGGCCATTATGATGAACAGCAAAATGCGGACTGTGCGGAAACGTATATCATTGAACCACGGAGCCCAGGGCAACACAGCCATGGTCATACCAAGAGCAATGATACCCACGGTGTAAACCGCAATGATATCTGGCTGACAGTAGAAGCCATTGTATACTAGCGTCTCGAGCGACGCTGCCACGAGCCAGGAGATGCCGGTATAGTCAATGCAGGCAAAGCACAAGAACCAGTCCAGGTCGGCACAGCCTGCCATCACATGCCAGGACACAGAGCATATCAGGCACTTGGCAGCTGCCAGCAAATACAATGTCTGAATCCCACGGTCAATAGCGGTGGTCTGATGGTCCAAGATGCCTGTAAACCAGAACAGGGCAACGACCAGAACCAAACCGCCCACATGCGTGTGGATGTTGCCCGTCTCGTTATGCAGCTGAAATATACTCAGCAAAAGTTGTTTCCAGCTTTTCACAGGGATAAAGCGGTATCCTGTGATGATGAAGTCGTTATTCCGCCAGAGCTCAGGGAGGGAATGATATGTGATGAGATTGCGGCCGCCCTGCGCCAGTTGGAGGGCGGTATGGTACAGAGTATCTTCCACATCGTGTATCGCATGAACAAATTGTGCACTGGCCGCCCGACCCTGTTGCCTGATCATTTCTATCTTGCGCTCAAAGTGTTCAAGAAGATCAGGCGGGAGAATGTGGTCAGGAAGGCTCAGCGCAGGCCGCGATGGCATGGAAATATGGGGCATGTGGGAGCGTAAGGTGGCGACGGTTTTTTGGACTTCCTCCGTGAGATGGTACGCCCTCGCAGGCATGCGAGATGCCCACTCGGAATACGTCTCAGGGATGATACGGGTGTCCCTCACAAAAACAGTGGGATGAAAGGTACTGGCCCGGCGTTCCCAGTCGAGGATTAGGGCATGGAATCGTGCGAGGAGGTCTTGGCGTGACGGAATTTTGTCCATCCATTCAACGCCATGCATTCGAGGCGACTCGCGTACGATGCGCGCCAGGCGATTATACGCAGCCTCTAGCTTTGCCTCCATGGGTCCCAGCGGCATATGCAGCCCCTGTGTGTACGTGTGATTAAAATGCAGAAGCCGTTCCATGTCTTCAACGTACTCTCCCATGCGTGCACGTACATATGCGAACCAGTACGGCAGGGAAGGTGCCAGATCAAGTGAATCGATCACCGAGTACGCGCTCCCTGTATCGCTCCAAGAGGCATTGTCCGACTCTTCTGTACGGTGCACATGTCGTTCTGATGGAAAACGACGAGGTGCACGGTGTCGTCGATGTATATGGTTGCCTTCTGTGACATGCACATCGACCGCTGAGGAGAGGGCCACATCAGACGACTCACCGGAGCTCTCGTCTGACATGGTCCGCAGAACCAAAAAAAATGGCCACGAGGGTGGACCATGCGCCACTGGTTGCTCACCTAAGCTGGCAGGGTGCGAGTTGCTACGCGCTACGGTAGCGCAGCATTCTATTGAGCTACCGGAACTTCCACGACTCTTCATCCCAGTCTTCAACGAGCTGGGGATCCTGTTTGAACTTGGGACCAAAGTAGCCGAAGCCATCGCGTAACACGAGTACTTCCTGAGCCCGATTCGCTTGGTTTTCGTGCGAGCTAGTGGCATCGCGAACCTCCCTATAGATGCGCGCCGCCTTGGGCCCCCTTATGTTAGCATAAGAACATACCGCTGCTGCGACAAGGCGCAGTGGAATACGACGTGGTCATCTGGCGTAAGATTAGGGTACATACAATCCTTTACTTTAGTGAGCAGATCATTAACACTGTCCAGGAAGGTTGACGATGGCGAGTGGATGGCGCCTACAATATGCCCACCTTCGTAGTCGTCATCTGGCATAAGCTTATGTCTACACACCGCGCACGTCCACGACGATGACCGAGCTGGGGTGCTCGGCTCGCTGCTTCAACAAAGATGCTAGGGAGTCCGCATCAATGTACTTGTATGGCGCCTGGAATGACATGGCACGATGCCGGACGCAGGCCTGTGCAACGTATCGGGCACCCGTGCGGAGCATGATCGAGCGTCCTGGTCGGTCGGCTCAAGGCACTTCGGCCGAGTGCCCATGTACACGCCGGCGGCGGCCACGCCATCGCTCCGTGCGATCGTCGATTGAGCACGCCGTGCATGGCCGGTGTCTCGACGTATTCGCCCGTGGGCACTGATGTGCTGCGAAAGGATGCCCGTCAGGCATTGCGCGCACTCATTGTGCAGGTAACAGGCCAGGTGGGCTTCCACAGCGCTCGAGAGCTGGCTTTGGTCCGCATGGAAGACCTGGTCGAGGACTTTATTGCGACATTGTTGCAGAGCTGTGGACGCTTCGCTGAAGTAGCGAACCGTACGCAACCTACGCTCTATGATATGGTCCACACGTTTGAGCTCTTGGGCCTGTCATTGCCTGAACTACATGCCTATGCGAAGCAAGCGCGGAACCCGGCCTCGACACGCGCCCAGATACCCACGGCCAGGCCGCCGAGTGGGCAGCGCGATTGGGAGCATCCAACAGCCCTGTTCCTTCCGTCTTATGATGAACCAGAGCAGGTATCGACGTGGAAGACGCTGATGCACGATATTGTGCCGGACCATCTCCCGCCTGAACCGCCGCGGCACTGCTGGATGTTTACGCCAGTGTATGCGACCGAGGTGCTTTCAGACATGCCAGCACTGCAGTTGGTCAATCGAAAACTGGACAATGCGCGCCTTGTCGAATCATCGCTGCGCAAGCTTATCAAAAATACCGACACGGCCGCCCCCGTCAAGCCATGGATCCCCTTGGAACCCGCTGCCTCTCTGCCCGACCTGGCGGAGGACGAAGGTGACATGTCCATCCTCTCTGTGGATGCGCTGCCCCCGGCAGAGCCGATGGCTACCGACGCACCACCGACCGAGGCGCCCGAGGCTGGGTTGAGCGCGGCGCCACCGGCCGCGACTGACGACGGTGTGAAGCGGCGCCGTGGCGTTTTGCCACGTGCGGTCAACTACAAAGTGTCGTGGTACGCATCCCACGCATCTACGGACAACAAGCTGCCCACAGCCAACCTGTATACGGCGCGGCTGCGTGGTAATATGGACGAGTCGACGAGACGTGCGCGACGGTATGTCGTGTAGCTTTTGCTGTGTAGTATAAATTGTCTTTTCACAACTATCATTACATGATTATATATCATCCACCATCTTCTCAGATAGGCCAGTGTCCTGGTGCAGGTCGAGCTCGCTGCAGTGGCTCTTGCGCTCTATGCGGGTCAGGATGGCACGCTTGCCCGCCTTCCACAGCTCGACGCCCAGGAAGAAGAGGCCGGTGCCGACAAAGATGATGCCCCACTCCCAGCCGATCGGGGGCTTGTGCAGGAAGACAATGTGGTTGAGACCAGGAATATACAATAGTGGAAATACGCTCAGGAAGCCCAGCACAACGCAAGCGAAGAGGAACTTGTTCTTCCACGTGTCAACGAGCCACTGGTTGTACCAATGCGCGCCTTTGCCCATGGCGAAGAACGAGCGGCGTATGTTCGTCACCTCCCATGCCAAAAAGAGGGAGAACCAGGTGATCACCACGAAGGTGGCACCGCGCGCACGGTAGACAGCATCACACGAGTCGTTAAAGTCGTTGTTACAGTTCACACCGAGATCTGCCGGGCCCCATGCGAATACCACGAGTGAGAAAGTAGCTAAGCACAGCGCCGACATGAGCAGACCGTAAAACAGAAGGTCCACAACCATTTCCAGGTTGAAGATGCCAAAGCGCGAGATGGTCGGACGCTGCTTCATTATGTCATGAGGAGCCGCCTCCATACCGAGACCCATGGCGGGAAAACCACTGGTCACCATAATCACATACAAAATTTCGACAGGGCTAAGCGGGAACACCGAGATACTCGAGTCGTCTTTGAACACTAGACCGATGAGCAGTACGCATGCCTGCGCCACATTCTGCGCAAGCAGGTGCAGCACAAACTTGCGGATGTTGGCAAACATGCGGCGACCCTCCTCGATGGCACTCTCGATCGACGAGAAATTGTCATCAGTCAACACCATATCCGAGGCATCCTTTGCGACGTCCGAACCGGCCATACCCATAGCAATACCGACATCAGCGAGCTTGAGCGAGGGCGAGTCGTTGACACCGTCACCCGTCATGGCGCAGAAGCGGCCGCGGCGGTGAAGCGCCTCGATCATGCGCACCTTGGTCTGTGGCGCACAGCGCGCAATAACGAGCGGGAGCACGGGTAGCGCGTCAACTTCGTCTTCCGACAAGCGGTCGAACTGGGCGGCTGTCATCACAAGGCAGTCAATTACGTCATTGCTGTACTTGCGCGCAAGTTCCTCGTACGGAGGGAGGATCTCGACCTGCTCAGCAATCGCACGCGCGGTGCCGGGGTGGTCACCGGTGAGCATGTGAACCTCAATACTAGCCTCGTGGCAAGTGCGCACAGCGCCGCGCGACTGTGGGCGTGGTGGGTCGTAGATACCGGCAAGGCCCAGGAAAGTCATGCGGGATTCAACCGCCGCACGCTCCAGCGACTCACCCCGCGCCGCTTCGCTGTCAGACACGGTTCGGTGTGCCAGCGCGAGAACACGCAGGCCCTGCTCGGCAAGTGCTTCCATGTTAGACAGGATATTCGCCTTGGCCTTTTCGTCCAGGGGCTGCGCACCGTCCTCCCTTTGCACATCCTTGCAAGCGTTCAAAACGTGCTCGACGGCACCTTTCATCAAAGCACGGTGCGTGTTTGTGGGGGCGTGTGTGAAGGTAACGGCCATACGCTTGAGACTGCTGTCAAAGGGGTACTCGCCGATTGCGCGCCACTCGCCGCTCGGGCTGTCGCCCGAGCTGGCCTTGAGCTTGCGACCGGCCATGTTGAAACGGCACGCGAAGGTTTGCAGTGCACACTCGGTGGGATCGCCATGCGCCACCCAGGCGCTCTGGTCCTCATCGTAGAGCACTTGCGCCAAGTTGCAGATCGAGGCGACGGTGACAAAATCCCTGAGGGGCTGGAGGGACTTGTCCTCCATGTCGACCTGCGCATCGCCCTGTGACGCCACGAGACGACCTTCTTCGCCCTCGACCTCCTTCTCGCATGGCATCGACTCATAGAGCGATACGGACGCGAGATTCGGGTTGAATGCCTCGTTGCTCTCCGACACATGCAGCTGGCCCAGAGCAGGGAGCCAAGCCTTGCGGACAACCATCTTGCCCTGCGTCAGTGTGCCGGTCTTGTCCGAGCAGATATCGGTAATAGAGCCAAGTGCCTCGAGCGACTCGAGCTTGCGCACAATCACATTGCGCTGGACCATGGCGCGGCTGCCCATCGACATAGTGATGGTCAACACGGCTGTCAGGGACGCGGGGATCATCGAGACACCCGTGGCTACAGCGTAGATAATGACCTCTTTATCGGACCAGTTGTTGGAAGCGAATACAATAATCGCAAAAATCACAGCGATAATGAATAGCAGCACGGCAAGCTTGGACAGCATGATTTGCAGTGGTGTACCATGGTTGATGCCCAGGAACGAGAGGATGTGGTCCATGATAGTCAGCGTGCCAGCCTCGATATAGTGGTGCGGACGCTTCTTGCCGTACGCATTGCGCTTGACTTCGCGGATCTTGTTGCGCTTAGACGCGCCTTGCAGGGCGTCGGCAATCTTACCAATCTCGGTGTGCATACCGGTACTTGTCACGATTACTGTAGCGCGGCCCTTGCTAACAGACGACGAGGCGTATACCATGTTGAGGCGGTCGCCGACGCCGACTTCCGTCTGGTCAGGGTCAATTGGCGGAAAGCATTTGCTAGGGTCCTTGGCGACAGGCATTGACTCACCGGTCAGCAGCGCCTCGTCAGTCTCAAAGTTCATCGCCTCGAGGACACGGCCATCAGCAGGGACGGTGTCACCCGTCTGGAGAGAGAGAATGTCACCGGGAACCACTTCAGGTGCAGCAATGGTCATTATCTGTCCATCGCGAATCACCTGCGCGGTTGGCGACGCCAGGGAGCGGAGCGAGTTCATTGTCTTTTCCGCCGAGTACTCCTGGAAGAAACCCACAAAAACATTGATGCCGACGACG
Organism: Malassezia dermatis; assembly: GCA_001600775.1. Taxonomy (NCBI): domain Eukaryota; kingdom Fungi; phylum Basidiomycota; class Malasseziomycetes; order Malasseziales; family Malasseziaceae; genus Malassezia; species Malassezia dermatis. The sequence goes on from BCKX01000002.1 coordinate 133,441, forward strand.
CCGGCAATCACACCTCCCTCGATCCACGACTGGATGGCTAGTGACACGATCATGGCAATGATGAGCACGAGAGTCATGGCGTTAGCCACCTGGTTGATCAGGATGCGCAGGGGACTAACGCCCTCGCTGCTTTGAAGTTCGTTGCTACCATACTGGTGGTGGCGGGTCTTGGCTTCAGAGGCAGCCAGACCAATCTCCGCATGAGACTCTAGAGCGGTCACGACGGAGGCACCCTCATAGCGGTGCGCGTTGGCCAGGACCTCTTCGCGATTTGGTGGTGTAGACTTGGACACAGGCGACGCAGCAGATACAGTAAAGTCACCCGAGTTCATACAAAGGCTGGTTCTTATTCTGAGGGCATATCAGTGTCTTGGCGCGTCGCCTTTTAAGGCTTGGACCCTCTTTCCGACGGGCGCAGACGACATTTTGAATGCCAAGACACTATGGCGATCAGCGTCGGGGGTGACATATGATTTGTGGAGATCGGTTGCCAAGAATGCACGGTGAAAATCCCTTTGCCGGGCCTATCGGTCAGATTGGCCTCAGGTGGCAGATGCGTCTATTGCGCCTGCTCCTCGTGGCTCTGTGGTCCTGGACGCATGCACAAGTCTTGGCACAGTCGAGACACACTAGTGGGGCAGTGCCCCAGCCTTCTAACGTCAGCAGCACATCGCCCGCCATGTCAGCCGCCTTGTCAGGGTCGGCTACCGTTCCCAACGCCACGGTAGCAAAGACAACAGCGACCCCCTCGAGCACGGCACCTCCGACTCCCCTCTTTCCACCACTTCCGAATGGCTTTGTGAACCCGCTGCCACAGGGCAGTATGCTGGGCGTACGTATCGTTATCTGACTATAGAAATACCCGGACAGGCCGCTGGAGGGTGAGCCTCTGAATGCGATTGTGTCGCACAATTCGTCGTCGGATGTGCTTGACCCGGAGGGTTTCCTGGTGTGGGCCACGTACGTACTAGCGCCTCACATGCAGTGCATTGGGATTTGGCGTGTCGTGCCTAGGCCAAGGCGACTCCCAGACGATCATGTATGCGAACCTCGGCCCCGGGAACACGCATGTGAAGCAAGGATCAGGATCGGGTCTGAACGGCGTTCTACGCTGGAACTATGCTATGCCCGAAGTCGGCACTTGTCGCGAGACCTTTCAAGGTGGCGGCCACTTTCGCTGGTTCATGCAGAATTCGCGCAATGGCACTGCCTATTTCCTGGCAGCGAGCTTGGAGCAGAGCTTGAGCAATCTTCACAACATTGAGACGGATGGCTACAATCGCGGACGTGACCAAGTGGTCAACATCGCTACTAAGCCCGGTGGCATTGAATGGAAGGGCAATAAATTCAATGCGACGGTCTCGTGGATCGATGCGGGGATCCTCATGAACGCAACCTCCCAAAATATCAGCCATCCAGAGATGTCGCTCCCAGGGAAACCGGTGGTGGATGGCCGCATTGCCGTGCTCTATGTACATACCATCGCTCGGAACTATGAGGACACGTACGTGGCATCGACTCACACAGCACATCGACCAATGGCGCCCTGGGCCAGCTCGACGCTACCATGCCCTCCCTTGCTCTACTAGGGTGGATACTGATCGTGTTTCTACAGCTTTTTTAGATTATGCTTTCTCGGAATGACCCAAGTGCTGAGTAGGTGCGATTCTGTCGCGTACGCGGCGTTTCTGGATCAGTACATGCGACATACCAGCTCCTTGAGCTCGGGGAAACCACCCTCCGCCTTTCGATCCCACAGTAGGTACATCCGGGTCGGACCCGTGGCATCTTGTGCGGCGAGCCACACACGGAAGCGACCGGCCGTCTCCGGCGCCACACGGGGCACCAGCATGGAGCTAGCCAGGAAGCCACCAGCTGAGGCGGCCAACGCCTGCTCAGGCTGTTTGGCCGAAAAGGTAATGAGCAGCTCGGTCTGCAGCCACGTAGCGCGATGCTGCCATCGGCAGCGATCACAGTACTGGGGTCAGTGGCATATACGCACCTCGATCATCAAGCACGGCTGGACCAAGCCGGCTGCCCAGTCCTCGGGGATCGGGGGTGCCATATCGACGTTGGGTGGCTCTACGCACGCTGCGTCCTGGGATGGAGCCGGCTGCTCGAGTGGCAGCGCTGCATCCAGTCGAGCTGGCTCAGGGGGCAGGGCATCGGGGTGTGTGTCATACGCCGAGGCACGGGAGAGCTGCATGTGGGAGCGTGGTGCAGTTTCGGCTCCAAGATCTGATGATGTCTGAGACGAGGCCAGGAGCAGGTACGGAGACGGGAGGGCCACAGAGAGGGTTGGCGCGCCAGAGGCACGAGATTGCGACATTGTTTGTGTGGGTGTGGACGACAGCGGCATGGTCCGTTCGCCGGAATGTGGCGGTGCCTGTTCAGAGAGTGAAGACACGCTCGAAAAACTCGCCAGAGGTGCCAATGCGAAGCTGGTGCCTAGGTAGGTTGATGTATGCGGCCAAGTGGTCGCTGCATCGCCGTCGGTGAGGCGGGCCTGCCCACCACCATTGGTGGACGCATGCGTGCCTTCATAGAGACCAGGCACAGGACCAGTGCTGCTCATAGGCCGCTCGAACACGCGGTGCTCAGGGGGCGTAGGCAGAGCCGGTAGTTGCTTGTCCGGCATGCCGAGGAGCGTGGACAGTGCCGCTGGGTCGAGCAAGGTCTTTGCGTCATCACGTGTTTCGTGGAGGATGGCACCGCGGCGTGCGTGGGTCAACACTACCATGTTGGTCGTGCGCCTCCCTGCATCGGAGGCAGTGGAGCCGCCGCCCCTTGCCGATGCGGCGCCGGCGCCTCAGGGAACGCGCCGTACATTTACTCGGAGCAGCACTGTGGGGTCGGAGAAACGACAGGCCTACCAGCCTGCGCCTGCCCTTGAGCACGGCAAGCTGGCCTATGAGGTCCCGGCGCAGGGCGCGCTGCCTGCGTACGCACACGAGTCGAACGATATGGAGCGTGATCTGGGCCGTTTGTACAAGTCACTGTGGGAGGCACGGCGCATTGCGGTGGTGTGTGGTGCGGGCGTATCCGTCTCGCCGCCGGCCAGCATCCCTGACTTTCGCTCGGCGACGGGTTTGTTTGCGCGGCTGAAAGAGCGGTTTCCGCATGCAGGGCTTACTAGTGGCAAGGACCTGTTTGATGCGCGCCTCTTCCAATCTGAGACGTCCACAGCGCTATTCTACGCGATGATGGCCGAGCTCAAGGATATGGCCGATGCTGCGCAGCCGACGCTGTTCCACCATTGGCTCAAGCGCCTGGATATGGAAGGCCGTCTGCAGCGCGTGTACACGCAAAACATCGACGGACTGGAAGAGAAGGTGGGTCTAACGCTGGGCGTTGGGTCCGGAGAAGCGCTCGTCTCGGGCTCGAAGCGCAAGCGCGCGGGACGTGCGTGGCAGCGCTCGCAGTCAGACTCGGCCGTGCTACCTGCGTCGCGCGAGGAGGCTGCACCGCAGCCACTCTTTCCGCGTGCGATTCCCTTGCACGGAAACTTGTCGAGCCTCTCATGTATGCTGTGCTCGCATACGCAGACACTGGATGCTGCGCGTGATGTGCGTGCGAGGGATGCGCTCGAGACGTTGCGGCGCGGTGATCCCGTTTGGTGCGAGAGGTGTGAGACGGCAGACGAGCTGCGCACGAGTGCTGGTCTACGGTCGCGGGGCATTGGCCGGATGAAAATCAATGTGGTGCTGTACCACGGCGAGAACGACACGGCCGAGCATGTTGGGGCGTGTGTCGAGCGCGACCTGCTCGGCCTGCGTGATCCGCAGGAGCCCGATGTGCCAGAGACGCCTGCTGAGTCGCGTGCGCGTGAACGGCGCATGCGCGCAGCGCCGGTGATGGCGGTCGTGGAGGAGAGCAAGGACGATGTGGGCGATCTGTCCATGTCGGCTGGCGATGTGCCTGCGGACGACGCGCTGGCCTCGGCGTTTGAGGAGGTGAAGCCAGAGCCAGAGAAGCCTGCGCCGCCTGTGGTGCCGGTCAAGCCGCGGCGGCGCAAGCCGATGCCGCCTGACTTGCTTGTTGTGGCGGGCACGAGCCTCAAAGTGCCTGGGACGAAGCGCATTGTGCGCGAGTTTGCCAAGGCGTGCCGGGCGCGCGATGCGGGCAAGGCGCACACCCCTGTGCGTGTGGTGTATATGAACTATGATTTTCCATCCGCGGCGAGCGAATGGGCGGGCGTGTTTGACATGTGGGTTCAGGGCGATGTGCAGCGCACCGCTCTCGGCCTGAGTGCGCCGTGGCCGCACCGACCGCTCGCGGACCCGGCGATGGAAGCGCTCATCGCGCAGCACACGTGGCAGGCACTCGCTGCTGGACCAGACGTGGAGCGCAAGCCGCGCGCTGACGGCACGCTGCGCCTCAAGTCGGGCAAGCTGAGCACGGTGCCGCGCGTGGCTGGCAAACCATCGCGCCGAGCGCGAGCGCCGGCGTAGGTAGCACGTGGATATCACGTGGGCGGTGCCGGACCCCGCCGCTAGGACCCGGCGCCGGGCTCTCCATCTCTATCATGTTCGCTGTCCGCTCCATGTTCCGGGCCGGCTCGCGCGCAGCCGTGCCTCTCCGTACGTTTGCGACGTCGTCGTCGCGCAATGCGAACACGCTTCTCTTTGTGGAGCACAAGAAGGGTGCGATCAACTCCGCTTCGCTGTCGGCGCTGACGGCGGCCCAGAAGCTCGGCGGTGAGATCCACGCTCTCGTGGCCGGCTCGCCGAGTGAGGCCAAGTCGGTGGCGGAGGCTGCTGCGAAGGTGTCCGGCATCTCGAAGGTGCTTGTCAGCTCGTCGGAGGCGTTTGCCAACCAGCTGTCGGAGCCGCTGGCTCCCCTGATCCAGTCGCTGGTCGAGTCCAACGCATACACGCACGTTGTCGCGGGCCACACGGCGGTCGGCCGTGATGTGATTCCCCGCGCGGCTGTGCTGCTGGATGCCTCGCAGATCTCGGATATCATCGCCGTGGAAGGCGAGGACACATTTGTGCGTCCGATCTACGCCGGCAATGCGCTGGCCACGGTCAAGTCGAGCGACAAGATCAAGGTTGTGACTGTGCGTGGCACTGCGTTCGATGCTGCGAGTGCCGAGGGTGGCAGTGCGAGCACCGAGGAGGTGGACGCCGGTGAGGCGCCGACGCCGACCAAGTTTGTCGAGGAGCAAGTGAGCGAGTCGACCCGTCCAGACCTGGCGACGGCGACACGTGTCGTGTCGGGTGGCCGTGCGCTCAAGTCTGCGGAGGGCTTTTCCAAGTACATTGAGCCGCTCGCAGACAAGCTGAATGCGGCCGTCGGTGCTTCGCGTGCGGCTGTGGACGCTGGCTACGCGGACAATGCGCTGCAGGTCGGTCAGACGGGTAAGATTGTTGCTCCCGAGCTGTACATGGCCATTGGTATCAGTGGTGCCATCCAGCACCTGGCCGGTATGAAGGACAGCAAGACGATTGTGGCTATCAACAAGGACCCTGAAGCGCCCATCTTCCAGATTGCCGACCTGGGTCTCGTGGCCGACCTGTACGAGGCCGTGCCCGAGTTGACCGAGAAGCTCTAAATAGCTAGGGTAGTGGCAGCACCGTCACTGTACGCCGATCTCGGCCCAGGAGCACGCGCGCGCCGTGCGCAAACGCAGCGAGCGAGTCGGAGCCGTGCGCAGCGCTTGCGCCGCTCGGCGGCCACGCAGGCGCTCGTGTAGGGCCGAGCGAGCCCACGGACGTGTCGGTGTCGTGCTCGTACAGCACATGTATGTGCCCGCGCACCAGCACGAGGTCGTGCACGCGCGCAGGCACCGCGAGCGTCACGGGCGACAACGCCACGGGCGCCGCACCCAAATCCACATGCACACTGTGCACGTGGGTATCGCTAACGAGCGAGTGCACATGCTGCGCGTCGTGGGCCGCCGCACGCACGATCGGGCGCAGAACGCCCTCGCGCATGTCCGGCGGCGTGGGGCGCGGCACAGAGCGCACCGTGTGGTCACGCAGACGCAGCCCGACCGGGAGGGCCATCGCCTCGTGTGTGTGAGGCACGGCGGGGCGTGCGTGCGCGAGGGCACCGCGCAGAAGCGTGCCGAGGGTGTCGCCGAGGGTCTCGAGGCGCGCCGGAAGCGTCGCTGCGTCGCCAGGGAGCGTCGGCGGCCGGAACGTGTGCGCTGGGCCGGCCAGCAGCGCGGCAGGTCCAAGCACGCCGCGCCACTGCGCCGCGGACGGCGTGGGTGGCGCGCTCGGCGCATCGAGCCATGCGAGCGCCTCATGGACGGCGGCGACCGCGTCGGCGTCGTGCGGGGGCGACGCGGAATCGTAGGCGATGGGTGTTGTCTCCCACAGCGGCTCGATCTCTGCGTGGCTGTCATCGGACGTGTCGGCGGTGGGTGGCGGCGCCGTGCCGGCGCCGAGCATGGCATCGAGCGCCGCCGCGAGGAAGCCGCGCTGGAGGTACTCGAGCACCGTAAGCGTGTCGTGGTATGTTACCACGCGCGGCGGCTCTTCCTCGAGCTTGAGGCGCTCCTGTCGGTCCTGCTCCATGCGGAACCATTTGTAGAACTCGTCGAGCGCAACAAGCTCGCGCTCCGCATGCTCTTCGACGGCAAGGGCAACGGCGTGGCACGTCTGTGCATCGCGCTGCAGGGCACGTACGCGCGCCTCATCGACGCCGGGGTACGTAGCCGGCGAGCGCGCGCATCCGAGCAGTTCTGTGAGGAGGACCAAGAGGCGCTCGCACGCTGGGCGCACGCCCGTCGCGGCGAGGCGGCGCACGCTCTTGAGTCCGCGCTTGGCGTCCGTCTCCATGGCGAGGGTCGCGCCTTCAGTGAGGTGGACAAGCAGGTGCTCGCACGCTGGCGACGCACGTCCGCCTACGACGAGCGCCATCCACTCGTGCACGAGATCGACGCCGTGGCGCGCAGCCGTGTCGTCCCAGTGCGCGCGCCACTCGTCGCAGCGTGGACGGACGAGGCGGTGGTACGCCTGCGCAGCAAGGAACGCGGCGTCCATCGCGTGCGCAAGGCTCGCGCGCGCTGCGGTGCTGAGCCGCGCGAGATGCACGAGGGCGTCGTCCCACGCGAGCGGCATGTGCACCACATGCAGCGAGCTGTCCTTGGCCAGCAAGAGCGAGGCGTCATGGGGCGTCGCGGCGAGCGAGAGCACGCCCGGGGCCAGCTCGGGCGCATGCAGCGGAACGGTCCCGTCGAGCCACATGCCGAGGCGCCCGGGATCGTCTGCACACACGAGCAACGAGAGCGTATTGTGCGCGAGCGCGGGTATTTGCGCGAGGACGCCGGTGCCTTTGGCCATGCCCTCGCTGGGCCGCGGCTCGGACGGCCGCGCTCGGTGCTGCGCGGCGCCGATCCAGCTGCCTTTGTCGTCCAGCGGCGAGTGCAGGGGCGCGAGCGGCGGCATCTGGGCGAGCATGTCGAGGGCCTGCGACGGCACTGCCGGGGCCTCGAGGGCGATCCACTGCATCGCGCTGTGCTCGGGGACGGCGCCGCACGGGGTATGGTGGGTATGCAGCACGGCGCCATCGTACACCGAGTACACGAGCAGGGCGAGTGCGTGCTGCGTGTGCTCGCCCGCCGTATGTGTGATTGCAAGGCGCACAGCGAGGCGTTCGCCTGCGTCAGTAGAGCAACGTACCGTCGGGGCTCCAGCACAGGCCTAGCACTGACACGCCTTCCGCGGCGTCGCGGGGGAGGCCGACGCGGGGTGGCTCGATGGGCACATCCCACACGCAGCTCGGCGCGTGCACCATGCGCCAGACGACGAGCCGGAGCGCGGGGCCGCGCCGCACCTGCTGAGCGCCGGTGGCCGCGGCCGGATTCGCGACGCCCATGCGCCGCGCCTGGATCGCCAGCATGCGCTGCCGCATGGCCAGCTGCGCCGGCGTCAGGCCTGGCGGCGCACTCGCTGCGGCCGGCGGCGCTCGGTCGCAGCACAGGAACGCGACCACGTCCATGCACGGGTTGCACGCCGAGCCGACCAGATGCGTGTCGTGCGGCAGGGACACCTGCATGGTGGAGGGAGCTATGGAGCGACGAGGGCGGCCGCCGCCTCGGGCGTCTCGGTCGAGCGGTGCGACGCGTCCTCGCTCGCGGTGATGAGCCCGAGGTCGAGGCGCCCACGCAGCGCGCGCCACACGTCGGGCGCGCGCGAGCGTGCCTTGGCGTGAAACGCCCGCACAAACCTGCGTAAGTAGCGGCACATACGTGTTCCACGTGAGCGACTCGTCGAGCTGGTTAGCGGAGTGGCGTACCTGGCGCGCAGCGGAGCGGTACGCGTGCAGCGCGTGCACGAGCTCGCCCAGCGGGGGGTCGCGATCGAGCCAGCGCAAGAGGAGCTGCGACATGCTTTCGCACGTCTCGGTGACGTGCTCGGTCGTGTGGACGAGCGCCGCAAAGTCGCTCGCGGCGTGCGCGAAGCGCAGCGCCTTGCCGGGCACGCCCACGTGCTCGGCCGGCGCCTCGTCCTCGGTCGGCGTGGCGTCCGAGTCGCCTCCTGCTTGGGGCGGCGAGCGCTTAGCCGGGGGGTGTGCCGCAAAGAGGGCGCTGCATACATCTCGCACAGGCCGCGCGCGCGCCTCGGCGCGCGGCGGTGCGTGCAGGAACACCGAGAGGCTAGGCGGGAGCGGCGGGAGCGGCGCTGTGGGGTGCAGGTACCGGTGCTTGATGGCCTGCTTCGTCCCGTGGATCGCGGGCGCATAGCTGAGCGACGGCGCGTACCATCTTGGTGAGCAAATACAACGCACCCTTCCTCGTCGCCGTGGTCGTCCATGTCCATGAGGTCCATGCGCTCGACCAGGGCGTCCATCTGCGCCTGCTGCGCGGGCGTCGGGATCGTGGGGTGTGTGCGCACGGTGTGCCCGGTGCTAGTCACGACGCGGTCGAGCGGCGGAAAGGCCCAGCGCCGCACGTCGTCGCGGAACGGGACGCGCACCATATAGAAGCCGTCAAACTCGTGCTCGATGAGCGGCGCGAGCACGCATAGCCGCGGCTCGGCGTGCGCTCGCGCGACGTAGCGCGCGAGCGCGTACACGCCCTTGACGGCCGCTGCCTGCACGAGGCTCGAAAGCGCAATCTGCGCGCGTGGCGTGCGGGGATTCGGCAGCACATAGTACGTCTCACCCAGGTGGTACTCGCGCCGGTACGTACTCGCGTGCACAAAGTGCAGGATCTCGATCGCGGGGCGCGTATCGAGTGGCAGTTCCGCGTCCGGCACGGGCACGAGCGTCTTGCCGAGGCGGTACGCACGCGCGTGCGCGGCGTCGTCAGGGAGCGGCGTGAGGCCGCTCACGTCGCCGCCGGCGCGCGCCACGTCCCTGGCGCGGTAGAACGCGCGCCGGCCCTCGAGCTGGCGCTCCCACGTCGTGCCGTCGCTGCGCGCCATGCGCCGGGGGGCCATGGGGCGCTGCTGCGCGGTCGCCTTGTGCAGCTGCACGGGTATCTCGATCGACGCCGCGCTGTCGAGCTCGCCAAACGAGAGCGTCGTGTGGATGGGGTTCGAGCGCGCGAGCTGCACGGTCGGCTCGAGGGCGTGTGCCTCGGCCTCCTCGGGCGTCGCGAGGAGTGCGCACGGGACACGCGCAACCCACGCGCGCCAGAACGCCGCCTCGCCGAGGTCGACGCCGATAACGCGGATCTGCGTGTGAGAGTGCGTGAGTCGCTCGCACAGCGCGTCCGCGCGATGCGTGGGCATCTGGGGATGTGCACGCGTCACAAGGTACACAATGCGCGTCCATGCGGCGGACGGCTCACCATGTCCCTTGGTGAGCAGGCCATCAAGCGCGGTCGCGAGGGCCTCGAGCGCTGCGTCAGTACCTCGACGTACGGTCGCTCGCGCCGGGCGTCGACGCGGGCTGCAGCGCGTGCAGCGCATGCATGGTCTCGAGCGTGGGGCGCGCGGGCGGCCACAGCTCGCGTGCACCGTCCGCACCGTACACGACGACGCTAGCCTTGAGTGTCGCGAGGCCACGGAGCATCTCGGGTAAGCCGCGCAGCGTACCATCTCGAGGATGCGCAGTGCCACAAACGCCTGGCACTGCGCGAGGCGGGTGCGGCCTGTCGCATCGATGGGCGCGCCCATCGGTTGCGACACATCCAGCACGAACGACACGAGTGTGCGCTGCCCCAGCTGGCGTCAGTGCGCGCACGTACACTCGCGCCACTCGCCATGGTCGTGGGAACCACGTGGCATTAGCTACGGAGGAGCGGCGCTACGGTGCGCGTCCACTGGGCCTGCCAGGTGGGCGCGTCGGAGCCCAGAAAGCCGGTGTGCGGGAGGCGCAGGCGGCCGGTGAGCACGTCGGCGAGGCTCGTTGCGAGTTCCGAGGCCGACGAGAACACGGCGCCATTGACGCCCGACTCGACCAGCTCGGGCAGGCACGCAAACGACAGGGCGCACACGGGGAGGCCGCAGCCGAGCATGTCGACGACCTTCATCGGAAGGTCGATACCGGACGAGCTCGTGTGCAGCGATACGCCCACGTCTGCGGCGCCGAGCAGGCGGGGGTAGTCGTCCGCGGCAAGCCACGCGGTGCGGATGGTCACATGTGCCCACGCCTCGCGCGCCGCGCGCGCGGCCATCTCGCGCTCGTACGATGTGCGCAGCGGGCCGCGCCCCGTAATCACGATACAGATGCGCGGCACGGCGGGGTCGCGGCGCGCGAGCGCCTCGTATAGCGCGGCTGCATCGAGCAGCATGCCGATATCCTCGTCGGGCGTCCAACTCGTGCTCGATACGACGAGCTTGCCGCCTCCTTGGCGGAACGGGTGTCGCGCGAGGAACGTGTCGCGCTCCAGCGGCGACAGCCGGTGAAAGTGCGCGGGCGGCCGGTCGTGCAGGACGGCCGTGCGGCCGCGCAGGCGCCACTGCGCGAGCAGCTGCACGCGCATGGCGTGCGTGACAAATAGGTGCACGTCCGCGCGTGCGCCGAGCCATCGCTCGAGCGTGCGCGCGACGGCGACGAGCGGGCTACGCGCACCGAGCTTGAGGGCGAGCAGGGTGTACCCCAGGTTGTGCCAGTCGATCACGAGGGTGCTGCGTGTGAGCATGCACGCGAGGCGCACGATGGCGAGCGTGGGAATCGCCGGCGGCGTCTGCACGAGGACGAGCGACGGGCGCGGCGTGTACGTGACGAGCTGTGCGAGCATCGTGGCGGCCTGCACGGGCACCTTGACCAGGGCGACCACGGCAAATAATGCGCGCGGCAGGGCTTGGAGGACGCGCGGCGGTGTCCAGAGCGGCACGCGGCGCACGGCCGCGTCGAGATCCGCGGGTAGCGGCGTCTCGAAGTACCCGGCGACGCCGACGGACCAGCCGGCCGCAACGAGGCTCCGCACATGGTAGCACATGCGTGGACTGCGCGCCACGTCTCCCAGCACCACGACTATGGCCGTGCGCCTTGCCGCAGGGGCGCGCAGGCGCCACACCAGCAGGGTGCCCAGCACCACGAGCGCCGCGGCAAGCGCGGGCGCCAGCATAGTGGAGGCAGGAGGAGCATCGGCCATCGCTTCACGTGCCCGCGCCACGATGGACGAGGCTGCCGCGATGGCCTGGGAGCAGGCGTGCCTCGCGGACATTTTCCGTGCACATGTGCAGCCGGACGCGCCGGCACCGAGCGTGTACTTGGAGGAGCTCGCAGAGGAGCTCGCTAGCGAGACGGGCGCGCCGCCCGCCCTGCGCATCGCCGTCGCGGACCGCGTGCTGATAGCGCGGCTGTCCGACGAGAATGCGTCAGAGACCAGCTGGGACTTTTTGGTGGGCGCGTGGGTGCGCTGCCGGCGTGCCGAGCAGAGCGTGCGGGCGTCAGGCGCGTATCCCCCGTCGGCGCCGGACGCGCTGCAGTATGTGCGCGGCCTGCTCGTGAGCTATGCCGGCCTCCTCCTCGAGATGCCCGACATGTTTCCGCGGTACACAAAGCATGGCAAGACGCTTGGTCCTCGAGCGCTTGTACCAACGCTGCTGCGTCTCGCGGTGACGACGGACGACGACGCAGTGGCGCCGACGTACGATTGGGACGCGCCGCCGCCGTCGCTCGCGCGCGATTTCGTCGCGGATTTCGTCGCGCGATTTGCACCGGACGGCGAGTTGGACGGCCTGCTGGGCTCCGCGCTCCAAGCGCTCACGCAGCGTATCCTTGCGCCGCAGCGCACTGCAGATGCGTCGGAGAGCGAGCCGAGCGCACTGCCCGGCGGGGCCGACCAAGATGTGTACAGTGTGCTCTCGCAAATGCTCCAGATGCCACTGCCTCGCACGCCAAAGCACGAAGGAATGACGCTCACGCAGCTCGACTGGCAGCCAATCGCGCTTGCGCTCGCGGCGGCGCTGGACATCAAGGCGCTCGCAGCGGTGGTGCCGTCGTTTGCGTCGTTTGCGCCGGCCACCTGCACGGCAGCCTCACTCGAGCTCGAGTCGCTGTTTGGGCCGCTGCTGCGCCTCTCGTGCTTCCCAGATGCGTTCCCGTCGATGGCGCGTGAGGCGTTTGCCGATGCCAAGACGCAGTCGCCTGTGGAGCTGGAGAGCACGGTGCAGTCGCTGCGCATGTCGCTCGGCGTCGTGCAAACGGGCAACTACGACATGTTCCAGCGACTCGTACGTGCGGGTTCCGAGCCGAGAGAGCATGTCCTGGCATTCTGGGGCAAGGTGTGCCAGCTGAACGCCAAGCGCGGCGCAATGCACGTATCGTCAAAGGAGGTGGCCACGGACGCGTTCATGATGAATGTGTACGACCTGCTGCTGCGCTTTGCCGGGCCGTTTGCCGAGCCGACGTGCGCCAAGATCGACCGCATCGATGCGCGCTACCTGCAGTACCAGCGGCGGTGGGACACGTCCACGCTCACGCGCCTTCTCGCGAGCGAGGCCGAGGCGCAGGCGTGGGAGCAGGCCGCGGCGGCGCCGGCGGCCCCCCCCAACTTTATTACCGAGGTGTTCTTCCTCTCGACGCGCCTCTCGACGCTCGCGCTCGGCAAGGTCCTGCGCAAGGCAGAGCAGCGCGAGAAGGAGATGGACCGACTGCGCCAGCGCGTTGACGAGCTGGAGGAGGGTCGCGCGCAGTGGGCGCACACGTCGCAGGGCGCGCACCTGGACGCGATGATCGCGCGCGCGCGCTCGCAGGTCGACAGGCTGCGCAGCGAGATGATGGCGGCGCAGACGCAGCTGCTCGAGCCGGGCTTTTTGGACCGTGTGCTGACATTTGTCGCATTCACCATGACGTGGCTCGTGCGTGTGGCCGACCCCCGCGGCGCGCATCCCCACACGTGTGTGGCGCTGCCCCTGCCGGCCGAGGTACCCCAAGTCGTGCGCATGCTCCCGGAGCACATGCTGGAGGATGTATGTGACCTTGTGCTGTTTTATGCGCGGCGGAGGCCGGACGTGATTAGTGTGCCAGTGCTGGAGAGCATCGCGACGTTTAGCACTGTGTTCCTCTCGAGTGGCTGGTACATTCGCAATCCGTTCCTTAAGGCGAAACTCGCTGAGATGCTGTCGTACCTGGTGATGCCGTACGGACCCCAAAAGGCGGGCGTGCTCAGCGACACGATCAACACGCTGCCGATCGCGCTCGCACACCTCGTGCCGGCGCTGATGACCTTCTGGATCGAGGCCGAGTCCACGGGCTCGCACACGCAGTTCTACGACAAATTCAACATCCGCTTCCACCTCGCGCAGGTGTTCCAGGCGATTTGGGACACGCCCGAGCACAAGCGCCAGCTGCACGGCGAGGCGCGCGAGCGCCAGGGAGGCTTTGTGGTGTTTATCAACCGTCTGATGAACGACGTTACGTTCCTTCTCGAGGACGCGCTCGATAAGCTCACCGAGCTGCACACGAAGCAGGTCGAGATGCTCGAGCCGCGCTGGGCCGAGCAGAGTGTGGAAGAGCGCCACGAGGGGGAGGGCCTCGTGCGGAGCCTGCAGGGGCAGATCCGCAGCGATCTCGCGCTCGGCCACGAGTTCCTGCGCCTGCTGATCCTGTTCACGAAGGAAACGAGTGCGGCATTTATGATGCCGGAAATCGTCGAGCGCCTCGCGGCCATGCTCGACTACAACCTGGACGTGCTCGTGGGCCCCCGTTGCCAAGAGCTCAAGGTCCAGGACCCCAAAAAGGTCGGCTTTGACCCAAAGAGCCTACTGAGCGAGATCCTCTCCGTGTTTCTGAACCTGGCGCCGCACCGCGAGTTTGTCGTCGCGATCGCGCGCGACGGGCGCAGCTACCGACGAGAGATCTTCTCCAAGGCCGCCAGCATCGCGCAGCGGCACATGCTCAAGAGCCCGACCGACATCGACACGCTCGCTGACCTCGTCGAGCGCGTTGAGCAGGCGAAGCAGGAGGACGCCGATGAGGAGGAGGACCTCGGCGAGGTCCCCGACGAGTACCTCGATCCCCTGCTCGCGACCATCATGCGGGACCCCGTGCGGCTGCCCTCGAGTCGCGCCGTTGTCGATCGCTCCACGATTAAGGCGCACCTTCTTAGCGACGGCACCGACCCATTCAACCGCATGCCTCTCAAACTCGAGGACGTGCAGCCCGACGACGTGCTGCGCGCCGAGATTGAGGCGTGGGTCCGTGAGCGGCGCACCGCGCGGTCAGGGCCCTAGGCTCGGCCGAGCTTTTTCTGCGACGGCCCCAGCGGCAGTTGCCCTCGTAGCAGCCACCACGACCATGCGATTCTATGAGAAACCGCTGCCTGACACGGACGAGATTGTCATGTGTCAGGTGCGGCAGATTGCCGAGATGGGCGCGTACGTGAAGCTTTTGGAGTACGACAATGCGGAGGGCATGATCCTGCTCTCGGAGCTGAGTCGCCGACGTATCCGCAGTATCCAGAAGCTGATCCGCGTCGGCCGCAACGAGGTCGTGGTCGTGCTGCGTGTCGACAAGGAGAAGGGGTACATTGACCTGTCGAAGCGACGTGTCTCGCCGGAAGACGTGGTCAAGTGCGAGGAGCGGTACAGCAAGTCGCGTGCGGTGAACAGCATTGTGTCGCACGTCGCCCACAAGCTTGATCGCCCCGTCGAGGAGCTATACGAGAAGATCGTGTGGCCGCTCGACCGCACGTACGGCCACTCGTACGATGCGTTCAAGCTCGCAGTGACAGAGGCCCCCAAGGTGTTTGAGGGCATCGAGATCGACGAGGTTGTACGCAAGGAGCTCGAGGCCAACATTGCGCGTCGTCTGACGCCGCAACCCGTCAAAATTCGTGCTGACGTCGAAGTGTCGTGCTTCGGCTACGAGGGCATCGACGCCGTGAAGGAGGCGCTTCGCGCCGGCGAGGCCCTCTCGACCGAGACGATCCCGATCAAGATCAAGCTCGTTGCACCGCCCCTCTACGTCCTGGTCACCCACTCGACCGACAAGGCTGGCGGCATTGCGCTTATGGAACAGGCGCTCGAAAAAATTAGAGAGACGATCGAGAAGAGCGAGGGCAAAGTCACTATCAAGATGAAGCCCAAGGCCGTCTCGGCCGTGGAGGACGAAGAGCTTGCGCAGCTCATGGCCCGCGTTGAGCGTGAAAACACTGAGGTCCAGGGCGACGAGTGCGTATCTATGACTAACACCAGCGACTCGGAGGAGGACGAGTAAACGCATGTACACTATAGTTCCTGGCGAAGCCTTTCTTCCACGCTTAGATAAGCCCTGGTCGCGTGGCGTCTGCCGCGCCCAAGACCTGCGTGTCGACACGATGGCGGAACCACAGGTGGCCTACGCCCAGGATGAGTACGGCAACCCATTTATCGTAGTGCGTGAGCAGGGGAAGAAGACACGCGCGCAAGGTACGCAGGCCATCAAAGACCATATCCAGGCCGCGCGTACCGTGTCGAACATTCTTCGCACGTCGCTCGGCCCCCGTGGCCTCGACAAAATTCTCATCAGCCCGGATGGCGACATCCAGGTGACGAACGACGGCGCCACGATCATGAGCAACATGGAATTGGAGCACCAGATTGCCAAGCTTCTCGTGCAATTATCCAAGAGCCAGGACGACGAGATTGGCGATGGAACCACCGGTGTCGTCGTCCTCGCTGGCGCGCTTCTTGAACAGTCGGAGGCACTCATCGACCGCGGCATCCACCCCATTCGTATCGCCGATGGCTTTGAGCGCGCCTGCGATATTGCTGTCGCAGCGCTCGAGAAGGTGGCGGATGTGGTCGAGTTTGACCGCGAGCATATCGAGGAGCTGCTCAAAGTTGCCAAGACCAGTCTGGGCAGCAAGATCGTGTCCAAGGCCTCGGACAAGTTTGCGCGGATCGCCATCGATGCTGTGCTCTCTGTCGCAGACCTGGAGCGTAAGGACGTCGACTTTGACCTGATCAAGGTCGACGGCAAAGTGGGCGGCTCACTGGAGGACTCGGCGCTTGTCCAGGGCGTCGTCATTGACAAGGACTTTTCACACCCTCAGATGCCGCGAGAGATTCGCGATGCACGCATCGCGATTCTTACGTGCCCGCTCGAGCCGCCGCGCCCCAAGACGAAGCACAAGCTCGACATCACGTCGGTCGAAGAGTACAAGCGCCTCGAGGAGTACGAGCGCTCGACGTTCGAGAGCATGATCCAGAAAATCAAGGACTGTGGTGCCAACCTCGTGGTGTGTCAATGGGGCTTTGACGACGAGGCGAACCACTTGCTGCTGCAGCATGAGCTGCCTGCGGTGCGCTGGGTCGGCGGCCCAGAGCTCGAGCTGATTGCCATCGCGACCAACGGCCGCATCGTGCCGCGCTTTGAGGACCTAAGCTCCGACAAGCTTGGTCGCGCGGGCATCGTGCGCGAAGTTAGCTTCGGCACAACGCGCGACCGCATGTTGGTGATTGAGGAGTGCGCCAACTCGCGCGCTGTGACGGCCTTCCTGCGCGGCTCGAACAAGATGATCATCGACGAGGCCAAGCGCGCCCTCCACGATGCCATGTGCGTGGTGCGCAGTCTCGTCAAGGATAACCGCGTCGTGTACGGAGGCGGTGCAGCCGAGGTGTGTGCGTCCATCGCCGTGTCGCATTGCGCCGACGAAATCGCGACGATTGAGCAGTATGCGATGCGCGCTTTCGCCTCGGCGCTCGACGCAATCCCCCTCGCTCTTGCAGAGAACAGCGGGCTGGCCCCCATCGAGAATCTCGCGATGGTAAAGAGCCGGCAAGTGAACGAAAAGGATGCCCGCTACGGTATCGACTGCATGGCTACCGGAGTATGTGCCACGAAACTAACGTCAGAACAACAATATGAAAGAGTGTCGCGTGTTTGACCCACTGGTGTCCAAGCGCCAGCAGCTCCTCCTGGCAGCGCAGCTCGTGCGTGCCGTGCTGAAAATCGACGATGTGGTACGTTCGCACTACTCACCCAGATTGAACAACACGCGCTGGAAGCGGAGCTGTAGCACGTGACTCTAGAGCAGGTAGCCCCGATGGCATCGTCCCCAAGCGTTGATCATGTCGGAGGAGGAGCGCAAGCGCGAGCGCCCCGCAGCGGAGAACGATGCGGCATCTTCCGACGATGACATGGGCCCAATGCCCATGCCGGCGTCGTCAGACGAAGCGGAGCGCATCAAGCGGCGCAAAACACTGCAGCACGAGAAACTGTACCTGGATCACCTGCCCTGTGCGGAACGCTACAACAAGTCGCTGATGCACCGTGATACCATCAACTTTGTGAGTGTCACGCCTCATACAGACTTTGTCGTCACGACTTCCGTTGATGGCCATGTTAAGTTCTGGAAAAAGCAGGAAACAGGTATTGAGTTCGTCAAGCACTACAACGCCCACCTCGCCATGATAGTGGGTGTGTCGGTCAGCGCCGATGGTGCTTACTTTGCTAGCATTGCAGCCGATGGATCCGTCAAGGTGTTTGACGTCGTCAACTTTGACCTGATCCACATGCTCCAGTTGCCGTATACCCCGCGCGCATGCGCCTGGGTCCACCGCCGAGGCAGCGTGGACGCCGTCCTTGCCATCGCCGAAGAGCACAGCACGTCGATTCACTTTTACGATGCACGAGAAGGCACGGATCCCCTGTACTCGGCGTCGCGCGTGCACCGGAAGCCGTGCCACCTGCTTGCTTATAACGACAGGTACGACTGCATTGTCTCTGTCGACACAGGGGGCATGATGGAATACTGGCAGCCACGCGAACCTTTTGCGCTGCCGCCCGACGTGTTTGAGCTGAAGTCAACGACAGATTTGTTTGAATTCAAAAAGTCAAAGTGCATTCCCACATCGCTCACTTTCTCGCCAGACTACGAGCAGTTTGTCACTATGTCCGCCAGTGACCGTCAGGTGCGTGTATTCAGTACACAGCGTGGAAAGCTGCTGCGCAAATATGATGAGTCGCTCACCGCGGCCCAAGAGATGCAACAGGCCGGTGCCGCGTCGTCACAGCTGGACGACATGGAGTTTGGCCGCCGCCTGGCGGTGGAGCGCGAGCTCGATGCCACGGTGCTCACGGGCCCCGTGGAAGCCGTGCAGAGCGCAACAGGTTTGGCCACAGCGAATGCTGTGTTTGACGAGAGTGGACACTTTGTATTGTATGCGACAATGTTGGGCGTGAAAGGTGCGTAGATGTGCTAACCGCAGTGATCAATATCAAAACGAACAAGCTTAGCCGCCTGCTCGGTCGTGAGGAAAGCATGCGCTTTCTGAATGTGTCCCTGTACCAGGGCACGCCGGCGAAGAAACCCGCAACGAGTGTCGCATTCGCCGCCTCCGACAACCCCCTCGCTGCTGCTGAGACGCAAGATCCAATGTTGTTCTCTACCGCATTCAAGCGCGCCCGCTTTTACATGTTCTCGCGTAAAGAACCTGATACGGATCCCAACTCCAAGTTGGCTGGTCAGGATCGCGACGTGTTCAATGAAAAGCCTACGCGTGAAGAGCAAACTGTGGCCAGCGAAGTACCTGAGGCTAAGAAGAAGAATGTTATCACCTCCGCTATTTTGCACACGACTGCTGGCGATATCCACTTGCGCTTGTACCCTGACCTGGTGCCCAAGACGGTGGAAAATTTTGTCGGACTCGCGAAAAAGGGGTATTACAATGGAGTCATTTTCCACCGTGTTATCAAGAAATTTATGATCCAGACGGGTGATCCCTTGGGCGACGGTACTGGCGGCGAGAGTCTGTGGGGCGGCGAGTTTGAAGACGAAATTGTAAAAGAGCTACGTCATGACCGTCCCTATACATTGAGTATGGCCAATGCCGGCAAGAATACAAACGGGAGTCAGTTCTTTATTACCACCATTGCTACTCCGTGGCTGGATGACAAGCATACAGTGTTTGGACGTGCCACTAGTGGCTTGGATGTGATCCACAAGATCGAAAACGCGCACATTGACAAACGAGACAAACCGAAAGAGGACATCCAGATCTTCAGCATTTCTCTTCATTAGCATAAGAACATGTGTCGAGTGTATCTGCCCCAAGATATCCCTTTTGGTAGATAGGCACCCAGAGATGCGACCGTAGGCCGAGCGCGCCTGCCTTGACTCGTACGCGGAGCATCGTGGGGAGCTTCCCGCCTCCACTGCCGAGCATAGGGAGTACGCCGGCATTCTTGCCACTGACCACCACACTCCACACAGGTCAGCTGCGGCGATGGATCTTTGGCGCCCATCACCCTTGGGGCATAGGTCAATACCCCTCCTGTGGCAACAATCTATGGGTCGAAATACAAGTAAGAAACGTCTAGGAGATGTGCACCTTACTCCTGCGAGTATTCAGGTGTTCAACGCGACCGTATTCGATAAGATGCGAGGGCGTAGCACAGAGTATGGTTTGGGCTTGGACGCACCCGGGACCGACCAAGTCCCCGTCAGGAGCAGTTCCAGCCTGCGTGAATATGCAAGCAAACGGATAGAACACGAGAAGATGATGTTCGACACCATCCAGCAGGCTACGGACGTATCGAAACTGCTGTGGGAAGCACAAATGGCGTATATGGCTCGTCGTTACGTTCTTGCAGCCGTGTTATATCGCCGTTTATCCGAACTCGATTCAGCTTATGCTTGCGCATGCCTGGCGAAAATGTTCGGCCTTGGCATCGTGGAATACAACGTCGTGTTGTTTGAACGCGACACTCTTCGCGGCATTGCGTGGGCCATCCGGGGGCTGCAACTGGTAGTGTCAGACATCTATGGGGCACACAATCTGACACATGTACAAACATTGAGTCAAATTCTGACGCTACTTTGCATTCTCGTATGCGCGCCCGAATCTATGCAGACTCTGCGCACAGACGACCAGCATGCTGACATTTCCTTGTCATTGCTCTTGCTGTTCCCACGTTCCTGTGAATTGTTGCATCCGCGCGCGCGCCTCCAGAACATGATACCTTCCGAACTCACACGGGAATCTGTATGGATGGCACTCCGTGATGTCCTCAGTGAGACGGCCACGATTCAAGGGGCGCAAGAAGTGGTAGAGCCGGTCGATTCCGGCCAGGCAGAGCTGCTTATGAAGCGGATTCATATCGACACATTGTATTTGGAGGCATTTTTGGTGATGCGACAGGCTTTCTTGCACAAGGATGCCTCTTTGATCCAAGAAACGTATTCATGTTGGACGCAGTACCTGGCAGAAGGCAGGGACTTGTCAGATACAATGGACTTGGCAGGTTTTCGCCGGGTTGCATCGGAGGGACAAGAATGGGCCGTGCCAAATGCAGAACGCAAGACGAGTGCGTCACTGAGTCATGCGGAGTTTTCAGCTCTGTCGAGGCGCATTTCCGACATTTTCCCCTTTTCGGAGCCCAGGCGAAGCACTCGAGACGCTCGCCAATCCATCTTTGCGGACAGTACCAACACAGAATCATACAAGGCACCCCGGTTAAATGCTCTGTCACGGTCGGAGAAATCGCAAACATGTGCAAAACCACACTTTCTTTCTAACATCACGCCGTCTACTGTCTCGTTCACTCCTTCCAAGGATCAAGCCACTAGCCAAAGGACTCAAAGATACAGCGGAATCACAAGCACGCGGTTGAGAGATATGCAAGGTATCCCTCAGCGTCGATATGTATCAGCAGAGACCATGCCAAATACGTTTTTGAAACCCGAAGAGCCCCACTACCTGACAAGAATGAATGACACACTCCCTTCGCGACGGCGGCGCACCCCCAGCATTGTGTCTGTGACGCCCTCCCTGATGTTCCCATCGTCATGTGAACCGTCTACCCTCTCCTCAGATCCTGCAACAGAGGTAGTGGGACAGGCAGTTCAGACAACAAGCGCTTACTTATATACCGTCAATGATGGAGAGCAAGCATTGCGAGAAAGGCTTAAAAGGCAATCGTCGCAGGCTTCTCTTCGGGCCGAGCTGTAGATTCGATAGAGACATTGATATGGATTAAACTTGCACAAACGCATAACCGGTTCTCCTAGTTAGTACAACGGCTAGTATATGTCGCTCTCATAAGCATTGCTGTGTGGCGCCGACAAGACCCGGGTTCGACTCCCGGATTGGGAACTTTTTTGTTATACTTTTCCTAGGCTCCTATGACACGAGGGGCCTCATGGAACTTCTCAGAGATAAAGTACCTGGCGTCACTCTACCTAGATATATGGTTCTCGTATTCTTGCTGATCTAGGCGTCCATGGACACGTTCAAGGAATTCTTTTCGGTGAAGATACCCTTTCACGTCGCCTAGACCGCTGCCACCGCCTTGCGTTTGAGAGTCCAGCTCGTCACGTTCAGCAGCAGACATGGTACCGCGATTATCATCCGTGGCAATATTCCCTTTAAACGCTTCCCAGTCAAGCTTGGATTTCTCGAGTGTGTTCAATTTTGCAGGGGCTGATGACACAGCAGCACTCATATCCGCCAATTGACTCTTGCGCTTTTTGCGAGCCATTGAACCTAACTGAGAAGATCGTTTCTTTACAGGAGCACGTAGCGGCGGTGCAGACTGTGTAGACTCGTCGAGCTTCTTGGATTCCGCTGTTGGCTCTGTGTTCTCCTCAGGAACACCGCCATCAGATGTTTTTGTTAGTTCATTAGTTTCATTTGTAGCAAGAATAGAATTGGAATCATTCGTTTTTTCAATAGTTCGTGTGTGCGCACCATCGCAAAACTGGTTCGACTTGGATGCTTCATCGGTTACACCGTTTGAGCCTGACATTCCTGTGGCTATATTGGGCTGAAACTTTTCCATTCCTTCTTTGCGCTTGTTTGTTTCAGTAACACATGTTGTAGTGGTGTTGGTCGGTGTCTGGACTCCATGGCTTTTGACACCCATATCCTTTAGCATCAAAGAATTGTTCCAGATTGCGAAAACGGAGAAATCCTAGCGCGCCTCCACATGATATTAACCGGTTTCAATCGCGGGGGGAACGCCACACTACTCCCTTATGATTGATCCATCATGGAACAAACAGGTGCAGATCCAACCTTATCAAGGTCTGAACTTTCTGAACAGAGTATAGCAGATTCCAGTATACCCGAAAACAATATCACAACAATCACCTCACCAAGTGTATCACAGAATACACCTTCGACACTGTTACTGTCTGAGCAAATCGAACAAGCGTGGAATGCGGCTATCGACGCGCCCGAAGAAGCCGGGCATCCTTTGAACATCTCGGATACGTCTGGTTCATTTGATAGGCAAAATTCACAACATGATCCTCCCCAAGTCGATGAGCAGAATTCTGCGCAAGATGCACCCGCACCCAACCCTACTCACGGTCTACGAGCACCCGTTGAGTCCTTATTGAATCGATTTATCAATGCCATCACTTCATCTCTTTTTCGCCATAATGAGGCGCAATCTGTGGCCCAGGATGACACCAGTTTAGCGAATGCTGAGTCCTTTGACCCTACCAATGCTGAGTCAACTGATGCACCTGCCTCCCATGATCATGTGGCCGCCGATCCTGAAACGCAGAATGTTGACACTACTACGCTTAATTTAAACTCGAACAATGAAAGGGTATCTGCATCTTCGCAGCCTACAGCCGATGATGCTTCAAACATACCCCGCCCTTCCCAGTTTCTTATGTATATACCTCAAGATGTTTCTCCTTTTCCATTTGGATTTTTGTATGACGCTGGTTCCAGCATGGCGTGGCCAATATTAAATCAGTTTGAACAACCGCAATCAGATGAAACCGATGAAAACCATCGCACTGTCCATGTGCTTGGACGCCCATTTCGTCTTATTGTAACAGTCAATACTGGCGGTCCTCAAGAAGAACCAGATGAGAATAAAGCACATGCCTATGTGAAGGGTCTTGAGGTGGTCGATGCAGACCTTCGTGCACGGATGCAACATTTGGGAATGAGTGACATTAGCGAGTATGGTATTAGCAGCGATGATCGAGACAGCAACTATGTGACAGGCTGCTGTGTATGTTTGGAGCCTTATCCAGACGAGGATAAACCTTCTTGGCTCTTTGATGAAGAGCAAGAGCTTATGAAACGAATCATCGCTCTTCCGTGTATTGGCTTTCACACAATGCATGGGGCATGTATATTCAACTGGCTCAAAAGCAAGCCACCAAGCAAATGGACATGCCCCTACTGCCGCAGCCCTTTGGATCCAAATCACCCCACTCTAAACGACGGCAGCACCAAGGATAAACCACAGACGATTCGCGAGTATGTTCGCTCAGAAGAACGTCGTTCTGGATGGCGCTGTGATGCACCAACTTGTTTCCCAGACTACGACACGGACTCCAAAACCTCACATATGATAAAATTGTTCCCTTGTCGTCATCAAATCCATTTAGACTGTCTTTGCACTTGTATGCGCTTGCAAAGAACTCAGGAGCGTGGTTCGTTCTCCTCTCAAGATGAAGACAATGATACATCTGACTATGAAGAGGAAAGTGACTCGAATCCTGACGATGCGCATGATGTATGTCGCATGTCACGTTCTGAATACATTCTTCGTCAGAATGAAAATATCACGACAAAACAGGACACGGTTGGAAAATGGGTCACCTGTGCAGCATGCCGAAAAGATGCATGGGCAGAACTTCCTACACGTCAACGCCCTCGACCTCGACACCAGTTATACTCGCATCTCTCTAAAAGCACAAATTTGTAGTCCCCAGACAAGTCGATTCTGGATACAATTCGGCCAGTTAATAAATCCAACATGATTGGTCAACCATATAGGGACGTGCGCCTGCTTAGGCACGTGCGAGAGAGACGCTTAGAGAAAAGCCCGTACCGACCACGTTCGAGGGATATGCCGAGCAACCCTAGAGAGGCGTCGGTGCAAAAGACCCCGGCCCCACCACGGTCTACGGCTGGAAGCTTCTTGAACGACAGGTCCTATTCCCATGGGAATACGGAGCAGCCCTCTAGTCTGCAACGTAGTGCAACCATTATGCCTGGTGCTCTAAGTTCATCACATTCAGATACAGTTGACCAGCACCGGGATAACAATCAGAATACCAAAGAATGGAACAATACAAACGAAAACGGGGATGATGAGCCTGACAGGGGTGAAGCATTGATCCGACATCGGATCTGGCGGCGCAAACTTGAGAAATTGAACAAGCAGCGCCAGATGGAGCAAGGCTCAGAGTATTCTTTCCTTTCAGACGGCACTGAGACGCAGGGAAGGTCCGATCTCTCATCATCAATGACGCCATCTCATTTTTCAAACTTCTTTACACGGCGCCCAAGTCGTTCCTTTGATGGTCCACATGCCCATTTTGATGATACTGACCATTCCCTTCAAAGTATTCGTCGTCAGTCTTCATTTTTGAATGGTGACAGAACACCCCAAATGAATGCAGACCATCATCTCGATGTGGGTTCTCTTCAAAGTATGGAAGACGACGAGACAGAGGAGGCGGATAATGATGACCTTGAATATACAGTGAAAGACCGTCAGGATGCCATTAACATTGAGCATCCATTTGGTCTTCCCATCTGGAAACCAGCTTTGTACAAGAAGTCACGTTCTATTCAGAAGACAGCGGACTCGGCTATTCGCGGTGAGCCTGGATTGCATCCAGATCGATCCACGTTGCCAGGCAACGTTTGCTGGCTATTACTTTTCGGAATCTGGCTGAGCTTGCTATGCGCTATTTGCTCCATGATATTATACTTTGTTCCTCGAGGTGGAATCATGTATTCTCACACCATGTGGGGTTTGGCAACGTACTTGCTATGGCCGTTTGGAAACTATGTGGAAGCGGAATGCTCTCACGAAGGAGGCCACCGTCATGGCCCATGCCGCTTGCCGAAGATTCACGAGCATGAAGTAAAGGAAAACGATGCAGTGGATATGGAACACCACCACGCAGGCTCAGAGGAGCCTCTAGTATCCGAAGGCCAGTCGTCACGTTATGGCGCCGTGGAAAATGATGAAACGGATGGTTCTATGAATGAGCAAGAGCGGATTGCTCTTGAGCGCAAGTTGTACCATTATGTCTATGATGATAATGGCAACGATGTGGGTGTAAAGAACCGATGGGGAGGAATTGTTGTGTATGCACTGGTCTATTCTCTTATTTTGTTCCCTGCATTGGGTATTGTTTGTTTAGTATGCTGGAGTCTGGTTGTAACGATCCCAATGGCCAAGCTACTTTGGATCCTTATCAAAAACATGGCATCACAGCCCCTTGCCCTTCACTTCCGCTCCCCATGGCAGATTGACACACGGAACCTTCAGGTTCGCGGTTCGGAAGAACCTAGTTCCGTTCGTGATGTGCTACACCCTGGTCATTTGGCTCCACGTTTGAAGCGCCAGCATCGAAAGAAGGGTTCATCCAAGCGTCGCAGTGTAGTCCTTCTTTGCACCTATAAGGCCATGGGACGTGAGTATTTCAAGTACACGGTGGGGGGAATTAATATTCTTTTCGTTGATACGGTGCCTATCATTTTCATTACTATTGCACTTTTCTATATCTTGCGACCATGGGGATTGCAACACGATGTGACGTCGGGATTGTTTGGCTTCGTTATTAGTGAAGGATTCATCTTCTGCATGGCACTCGCAAGTGTACTGCCCTTGTCCTATTTCATCGGTATGGCTGTGGCAAGTATCAGCACACAAAGCAGCATTGGAATGGGTGCCGTGATCAATGCAACATTCGGTTCCATTATTGAGTTAATTCTATATGGCATCGCTCTTGTTCAAAATAAAGGCGCCCTTGTTGAAGGTTCCATTATTGGGTCCATTCTTGCCGGTGTTTTGTTGATGCCTGGTACAAGTATGTGTTCGGGTGCTTTACGGCGAAAGGAACAAAGGTTCAACTCTCGCTCTGCCGGTGTTACAAGCACAATGCTTATTATGGCCATCATTGGAATTTTGACGCCCACAATGTTCTATCAAATCTATGGCCAGTTTGAATTACTATGCACAGGATGCCCCGAAGATACTAATTTGGCATCGGATAGCTACCAGTGCCAACAATGTTCGTATCGGCATGTGCCGCCATTTGAGGATCCGTTTTTCCAGACCAATGTGAAGCCCCTCATCTACACCTGTGCATTTCTGTTAATGTTGGCCTATGCTATTGGTCTGTGGTTCTCTTTGCGCACTCATGCATCTCAAATTTGGAACAGTGCACCTATGACAGTCTCGACAGAGCAGCTCCCGCCGCATCTCCGGCGTGCCTCGTTGTATAAGCACCTGTTCCCTGGAGTCGACTCGGCTCAACTACCTATCCATCGCGCACAAAGTGATATGAGTTCTAGCCATTTGATGCCGTCGTCCGCACAAGTGGAAGGAAGCAGAAGCCCTCAATCTTCCCAGCCTGATTCTCAATCAAGTGCACACGCTCAGGCTCCTGCTAATTCTAAGAATAAGGCTCAGCACGAAGATATTGCCATGGATATGGCTGCAAGAATGTTTCAATATATATTCAGCCAGAGCAAGTCACAGCCGCCCGAAAACGAAGGAGAGGAAGAGGGACATGGTGGACATGATGCTCCATCGTGGAGTCGATTGGTATCTCTCAGTGTCTTGTTCACTTGCACGTTCTTATATGCTATTATTGCAGAAATTATCGTGGATATGGTCGATGTGGTCATCAAAGGCTCGGGCTTGTCCGCTAAGTTCGTTGGTGTGACTCTATTTGCCCTTGTGCCGAATACAACAGAATTTATGAATGCCATGAGTTTTGCTATTAATGGAAATATCGCCTTATCTCTAGAAATTGGTTCGGCCTACGCTCTTCAAGTGTGTCTCATCCAGATCCCTGTATTGGTCTTGTTCAGTGCCATCTACAACTCATCCTATCGTTCTGGACCTGACATGGACATGTCTCAGCATTCCTTCACGTTAATTTTCCCCCGTTGGGACATTATTGCTATCATATTCTCTATCTTCTTACTGACGTATACATACAATGAAGCTCGAAGCAACTACCATCGTGGAAGCATTTTGATGCTTTCATATATGGTATTTATTGCAGGATTTTTCTTTGCTCCTTCGATCGATCCCGAAGATCCTTCTCAAGCCAATGCACGAGTATTTTCTCTAGGGACGTAGATATGAAAGATGCACTGATGCACAACAGGAACTAACGGAAAAATGTTCAAGATAAAAATCTTGCTTACGTAATCAAAAGCCTCACTAAAAAAAATCCACCGGTCTAGACCGGTATTACGGTGCTCGTCTCAAGGCGGGAGTGTAGTGCCAAGGACAAGCTGAAGCTGTGCAAGCAAGCCTGCATCCAGCTTCCCGCGTCGAAAAAGACGGTTAACGATAATCCTCCCTGAGGGAGGAGTTACAAGCGTTAACTTGTAAAGAACAGATACTACACTTGATCTAAGCCAAAAGGCCAGAGAAGGTGAGGAACCTTTCTTGGCCCTCGGCCTGCTTATATAGTTTCCTATTTTTAAAAAAATTACATTCGCATCCCGCACTGTTCACATAGCGGCAGTGGCCGTTGCTGATCGATTGTGACTAAAGCTATACGACCCCAATGACTCGTGCGCGCAATCCGTGCTGCATTATCACCACCATGGGAGGAGCAAAGGTTAAAGCCGGTATTCTTGGTGCTACAGGCACTGTGGGACAACGATTCATCCTACTGCTTAGCAATCATCCTGAATTTGAGATTGTAGCACTTGGCGCTAGCTCTTCGTCGGCTGGAAAGCCATACAAAGAGGCTGTATCTGGCCGCTGGAAGCAAGCTCAACCAATTCCTGCCCACATCGGTGAGATCCCCGTAAATGAGTGTGAACCAGAGCACTTCAAGGATTGTGGTGTAGTGTTCAGCGGTCTTGATAGCAAGCCTGCTGGCCCTGTGGAAGCCGCTTTCCGCGAAGCGAATCTTCGCGTGTTCTCCAATGCGAAGAACTACCGCCGTGACCCTCTCTGCCCGCTCATTGTCCCTCTAGTGAACACGAATCACATGGACATCATTCCTCACCAGCAGAAACAGCTTTCTCTTGAACGTGGTTACATTGTCACCAATGCGAACTGCTCTACCACTGGCGTTGTTGTGGCATTGAAGGCTCTAGAAGCGGCTTTTGGCTCGTTGGATGTGATTATTGTTCAAACAATGCAGGCCATCAGTGGTTCTGGTTACCCTGGCGTTAGCTCTCTTGATATTCTTGACAATATTGTGCCTTTCATCGATGGTGAGGAGGACAAGATTGAGTGGGAGACATCGAAGATCCTAGGTGGCTTGAAGGAAAACAACACCGCGTTCGACCTACACGAAGACAACCCGCTGAGGATCAGTGCTCAGTGCAACCGCGTTCCAGTCATTGATGGTCACTTGGCATGTGTGAGTGTTAGCTTCAAGAAACAACCTGCGCCTTCACCGGAGCAAGTGGCTGATGCCCTACGCAGGTATCAATGTGAAGCGCAATCGCTTCACTGCCACAGTGCGCCACAGCAAGTTATTACTGTGCATGAAGAGTCAGACCGTCCACAGCCCCGTCTTGATCGCGAATGGCAGAATGGTGCTGGTGTGAATGTGGGTCGCATTCGCAAGTGCCCTGTGCTGGACATCAAATTTGTGTCGCTTGTGAATAATGTTATGCTTGGTGCTGCTACTAGCTCTGTCCTGAATGCAGAAGTGGCACTCAAGAAAGGCTTCCTTTGATAGAGCATTTCTATATACCTACGCATCTGTGACACAACCATGACTAGCATCCGCCACAAGGCGAGTATACTTGTATAAGCCACCCTGAGTAACCTTAAGGGGACGAGCCACCCATTCAGAACGACGACGCGCAAGTTCCTCCTCATCCACATTGGTGATGTTGATAGTGTTCTTCTCAGCATCGATCGTGATCACATCGCCATCCTGCACCAGGGCAATAGGGCCACCCTCTTGAGCTTCGGGAACGACATGTCCAATCACGAATCCATGCGAGCCACCGCTAAAGCGACCATCCGTCAGGCAAGCAACATCGTGACCAAGGCCAGCACCCATAATCAGGCTAGTGGGTTTGAGCATTTCCGGCATGCCCGGGCCACCCTTGGGGCCTTTGTAGCGCAGAATTACCACCGTCTTCTCACCCTTTTTGATCGTGTTCTGTTCAACCGCATGGACCATGTCGTCTTCCGTATCAAACACGCGGGCCTTGCCTGTGAATTGCAGACCTTCCTTACCAGTGATCTTGGCGATAGCACCACCTGGAGCCAGGTTGCCGTAAAGAACACGGATATGACCGGTTGCCTTGATAGGATTGTTGATCGGACGTAGCAGGTCCTGGTTCGTAGGCATAGGTCCGCGCTCGGCTACCCAACGCTCGCAGTTTTCCTTGAGTGTCCGGCCTGTCACCGTGAGATGTTCACCCTTGATCAGTTTGTTTTCAATCAAGTAGTGAACCACAGAAGGAACACCACCCAGCATGGTATGCACATCCTCCATCACATATTTGCCACTTGGTTTCAAGTTAGCCAGGAACGGCGTTGTGTCACTGATGCGCTGGAAATCGTCGATGGTCAATTCAACATCCACGCTCTTAGCAATGGCAATCAAATGCAACACAGCATTCGTAGAACCTCCCAGCACCATAGTAAGGGTGATGGCATCTTCAAAGGCACTCTTGGTCATAATGTCACGAGGCCGAATGTTCTCTTCGAGCAATTTTCGCATCGCTGCACCAATCGAGTCACACTCGTTCTGCTTGTCCTCATACTCCGCCGGGAATGAGCTGCTACCGGGCAGTGTCATACCCAGTACCTCAGCGCACGATGCCATAGTGTTGGCTGTATACATGCCACCGCATGCACCAGGGCCTGGGCAAGCGTGTCGGACCGTATCGTAACGAATCTTTTCAGCCTCCTCCGTCGAGCCCGATGCGAGGTATTGACCATAGCTCTGGAAAGCACTGACAATATCCAACGGTCCGGATATCGAACCACAACGACCGGGGCGAATTGTTCCTCCGTACACCATGATACCAGGACGATTCAAGCGACCG
Organism: Malassezia dermatis; assembly: GCA_001600775.1. Classification (NCBI taxonomy): domain Eukaryota; kingdom Fungi; phylum Basidiomycota; class Malasseziomycetes; order Malasseziales; family Malasseziaceae; genus Malassezia; species Malassezia dermatis. The sequence continues at coordinate 163,752 of BCKX01000002.1, forward strand.
AGCGCCATAAGGACACCAGGCATATTCTTGTCGCAGCCGGGCACGACCACACAGCCGTCAAGCCAATGACCACCCACACAGCTCTCTACACTGTCGGCAATAAGATCACGGCTAGGAAGCGAATAGGACATGGCACTGGTTCCCATACTGATACCATCCGATACACCCACCGTGCCAAACTGGTATCCCGTGAGACCAGCCTTCTCAATTGACGCACGAATGCGCTGACCAATGCCAAGCAGATGGGCATTACAAGGGTTCCCTTCGTACCAGACACTTGCTACACCGACCATGGCACGCTTCAAGTCCTCGTCGGAGTCGATTCCCTTCGTCGCATACAGCATGGCTTGCGATGCACCTTGGTCCTTGGGTCTAGTAATCAGGCGCGAGTGGCGGTTCAAATCGCCAGGAGGGGGGCGAGATTCGACTTGAGAGCATACACAAGACGTGCAAAAGCTGACCTTGCCACAACTAGCCATCACAGAACGCGATAGCAGCGACGCAATCGGTCGCATATTCCTAAATGCAGGAGGCACCTGGTGTGACTCTGAAAGCCACCGAATCTATGCATATTTGTCATTCGGCCGAATTATGATCTAGCCTCACCTAGGCGCATCCCCACACGCACGAGCGTTTCCATGTATGCATCTGCATTGGCCAGCAGATCAGGATCCCAGCGAACACGCATGCGCTCCACGAGTAACACCAACGTACTGCCACCGAATTTGAAATAGCCAATCTCGTCTCCTCGTTTGATAGGTTGTCCTGCATTGACAGTAAATATGATAGAGCCCACCATCATCGCGCCGATGGCTGTCAGAATAACGGTGCTAAACTCTTTGGTATAAATGGGGACAATGGCGCGAACGTTTTCACCATATACATCAATAGTGCTGCGGATAGCCATGGGATTGACAGTATAGTATTCACCCTCAATTCGCTTTGGATCTCCGATCACGCCGTCAACAGGAGAATGAAACCGATGGTAGTCTTGCGGTGCAAGACGGAATATCACTAGCGATGGATCTCGAGGCACATCATTCAGATACATGCCACCGAGAAGTTTCTCGATAGAAAATTGACGTCCTTTAATCCACAAGGCTGTTGCATGATCGACGTTCTCAAAGGCTAAGAGACGACAATCAGCACAACTGACCAACACACAGGGGTTGTTTGGCTCAGCAAGAGGCCTTAGAGACATTTGGATTCTTCGACAGAAAAACTGGTTGAAAGTTGAAAAAGATTCCACAGGCTCTACCATCTCATCGACGTTAATACCATGGAAAGAGATGAATGGTGCAATTGCTCGCACACTACTAGGATGGTCATACTTGAATCCCTGTTTAAAAGTCAAGTTGCGGAGTATTCGTCTGATTCTGGCACCTTTCATGTGGCTTATGGCACCTTGATATAACAATCGAATTCCTAATCGTACATACACTTGCATTCTTTCCTCGATCACTTGCCCTGTAAGACGGTCCTGAATCAGGATATTCGCGCTATTAGCACCAATGCGATAGTGACCTTGACTCAAAACAGTAAATACATTTGTATACCATTTGCGCTGAGCCTGTGTGGCAGTCACAAAGTTTGAAACCATAATGTCGTCGACGGAGCGGCCCTTCTTCGATGTACACAAGGCTAGGTGCGTGACAATATCTGCTTCTTCCGCTCTGGAGAGACGCGGCAAGAGGCAAATTGGACATGCACTTAATTGAATTACACGCTCAACATCTTTATCGTCCGCTGAGCAGACATCATCGTCCATCTCTCCTTGGTCATCGATATTGTGCATTTGTTGCCGCTCTGAGTTCGGTTTGAGCAATTCACATTCCAGTGCTTGAATCCCCTCCGCGAATGTGAGCTCTTCATGACCTGCCACTTTGCCAAAACGCGAGAAGAAACTTTGCACCGTCCTCTCAGTGAGTGTGCTCCCCAAGCTAAACAGCATGGTCTCCAGCTCGTCAATATCAATCCCGCCCGTTTCATTTGTATCATACAGTCGTAACATTTCAAGCCAGAATCGCTGTCGTAATGCATCGTACGGCTGGAAAACAGCATTCATCTGCAAAGTGGGGTGATGAGCGCAAAATTTTTGGTTTTCATCACCGCGTTCTCTTGCTAATGGGAGATCATAGTATAAGGAGTGAGATTGCTGCTCGCGGTTCAAGTCGTATAAGCCAGTTTCAGGATTGGGAATGGGTGCAGCAGACAAAATATCATGCAAGTCTAGGCTAATTTCTCCCACATAGTCATTGGCCGACATACTGTCCCAGTCATACACAGCGCATCGCACCTTATAGCTCAATTCATTCTTGTGAATATGGAGTAAGAGCTTTTCGCGCCATTCGGGATTTAGAGTGTGCCGAAGAATACGTGTGCGGAACACCTTCCGATAAAATGAGATGACAACAAAAGGATCCATATCAAAAGATGTCTTTGTCATGTTGCTCCATCGAGGCAAGTCATGGGCACTGATGACCTCTATAATAATAATGCCGAGCAAGCCATTCCCAGGGATCGTCTTGAGATTAAAATTTCCGGCCTTACGTCGGCTGTGCCGTGTACGTTTTTTCTCTGTGGAAGATATGATCATGCATGAACGATTCCTAGAGTCTGATTTGGGACCTGCTGTATGAGAACTTGGTCTGCGCAGCGTCCATGACCGTTTGTTCATGTCGGTTTCTGAAACAACATCCGTGTCCCCGGTCAAATCGGTATCGAGTAGACGCTGGGAGCCTAAACTGCCCTTGTTCGTATGCCATAGACCAACTTTTTTCATCTGTTCGGTATCGTGTTCCAAAACAACATCATGATAAGCAGGTACTGTTTTGTGAGGGTTCACAGAATCTAGTGTAAGTGCTTCTAGAGATCTTCGCGTCGTATCTTGATCTGAACCAGAGGGGCGGTCATCTTCATCGTTCGACTGTCTTTCATCACTAATCCAATCATCAGCAAAATCCTCGAATTCGTCACGCATCTCAATAGTTTGTGTTGATGGCACATGGTATGGATCGAACTCATCTTCACCAAGCATCTTTTGAAGAGCCCTGGTGATGAATTCGACACTCTGGTCTTGTCGAACAGGGATAAGACCAATTTGTAATTCAAAAATTGCTAACGTTTTGCCATTGTTCCCCTTCAATGGAACATCAAAAGGAACAGAAGGCCACACTGCATGTTCTGAGTTAGCTAGTGCCCATTGCCCCAGAGATAGCGAGTATTCCGAAATAAAAACACGTTCTTGGATTTCAAAAGACCAAAGCATAAACTCCAGTGAGCCCAGAACTTCTTGGCGAGAAATTGAAGGACTGTTGTTCATACGTGGGCTTTTGGATTGCAACGTATGGGCAGCGGTCCGGTATGGGAAAAGAAGTCCATTTTTTGTCGCTTGAAGCATATTTTTCTTAAGAAATATACGCTGTTTATGGTTCATTAGGTTTATATCGTCACCAGCGGTGTCCAAATGACTTAGCCACGACCTTCGAATCGGATAATCGAGCGATTGATGGTCAAAATGCCATTGCTGAGGATTCGTTGATGAACACACAGGCGAAATGGTATTTTGCCCATAAGGTATACCATGGAGGCAAATCCGGAGAGATAGTTTCCCATCAGGCGCATCATTCAAAAACCGTAACTGGCGGGGTTGGACACGTAGTTGCACAACAATTTCTTCATTTTCTTCATATTCCCCAGAAATAATGGGTTGCGGTGCTTCCTCTGTACCTCTTCGAAGCTCTAAATCACTAGGAATTAGCTCATATTTGGAAAAACTCATGCAAAATTGGCAGTCGAACAATTAACCGTCTATGCTTAAACAGAGCGACACACTCAAAAGTCGAAGTAAGCACGGACGCCCAAAGAACATTCTGTTCGATATATATCTACATTTTTGGGTAGCCATGTATAGTGGTTCCGGTAGCTCAGGGGTAGATGCGACAGATTGCAACCGAGCAAACATCTGTAGGTCGCGAGTTCAAATCTCGCCCGGAACTTAACTTTTTGGTAGCACTTTTTGATCATAGTTTTTAATGACTGCATAGTCTGCATGTCGATGGAAATAGAAGCAGTTTATATGGCTAAAGCTACAACAAATCGTTTTATGACTTGTATGAGCACATGGTTCCTACAAGGAGTGATCCGGCTGCGAAAGGAAAGGATTTTCTTGTCGTGCCTTCTCAATAGCGTCTTCCAAACCTTTCTCTTTAAGGGCGTGCTGTATGTTAAATATAGCAAGGAAACGAACCTGAATGCATTCTCTGTATTTTGTGAATAGTGTGCCACAGTCATTGTCATAGCGAGCACGCAGGGCTGCAAGCTTTTGTGAAGTATTTTGTGATGAAGTAAAGAGCGATGTACCCCGAGACCGCCAACTACCGGGTTCATTACTGTATTGTTCTGCCTCACCGAGTGCTCGTGTACTGGCTTCAAGATATGATTTGAACCAGTTATGGAAACAGCGGTCGTACTTCTGCTTCAACTCGGTGCATTCAGGGGACATGGAGTTCATTTGACCGAGAGGGAAACTCCCAGTTTTCTCTTGGCCTGATTCCATGCTCGCTAAGGCCACAGGGAGGAGAATGAATTCGAGGACGTAGATGACAAGGTATACGCCATCACGAGAATCCTGTTCAGATCACCGCTTGCTTTCATAAGCGGATGCCTTCATCATAATTGACGCCAGGAAAATTGCAACTGCAACTTAAGATTGGCAAACTATAGGACGTACAACGAAATAGTATTTTCTAATGATATCTAGTCAGTTAGCATTATGCTCCAAAAGTCAAGCCATGGATGGATTGGAGACGGCTCCATCATATAGGAGCGAAAGACTTAGATGATGGTATGGTTGTTCGCATTGGACGCATCCTAGATTTGAACTATGCATTTTAAGGTCTAATCATTTGGACCCCGCCCTAATCGCATCCAAGGTGGCGTTGTTACATACCATTATCGTTGAAGTCCAAGGGACCCTGCCCTTGATACTGTCTATTTAAAGGCCACGTGGTGGTACCACTGGAATCCTGACTTGTAGGGGTGATGTCATGATTTATTGGACCTACGTAATCAGTGATGTTGCTGACGATTTGAACCTATTCGATTGGCAGAAAGGCGGAAGAAACCGGATAGAGGCGCTTGAGGGTACAGACTCCCTTAAACCGCGAGTCGGGGTCAGTAACTTACTCTACTTTCATTACTATGGGTTTCTCTGAAGGCGACGCTAAGAAGGGTGCTAACCTGTTCAAGACCCGTTGTGCTCAGTGCCACACCACTGAGGCTGGTGGCCCCAACAAGGGTACGTTTGAGCACTATTTCTAATACGTACAGTCGGCCCCAACCTGAACGGTGTCTTTGGCCGCAAGACTGGCCAGGCCGAGGGTTTCAGCTACACTGCTGCTAACCAGAACAAGGGTATCACCTGGGATGAGAACACTCTTTTCGAGTACCTTGAGAACCCCAAGAAGGTATGTACCAAGCGAAATGAAAGAATGGACGCTAATTGAAACAGTACATCCCTGGGTATGTATTGGAATACCAGCCATGTCACACTACGATATTGGCTGGTTGTTTGTTTTGTGGACGGATACTAACTCTCTGTGCCTTTGCGGTAAATGCATTTGGGTTTATTATTTTAGTACTAAGATGGGTACGTGGTCGAATTTTTGGATGGAGCAGCTAACGCAACAGCTTTCAACGGTCTTAAGAAGGAGAAGGACCGCAACGACCTCATCACCTACATGCGTGAGGCTTGCAAGTAAATGAATTCGTAGTTGTGGCTTTAACAGCTGCTTCTCGTGCTCGACTTGTTTTCGTAGCCGATGAATTCAATTTTGATTTATTTAAAAGTATAGTGTAGATGCTTCATGATACTGCATTCGTGGTTATGAATGCTGTAGACGATACGGGTGCGGCGTAGAGCTTTTCATTTGTCCAAGGTAGCCAAACGTCTGTTCAACCTAATGGGATAGTACCAGAGAATCGGATATTAGGATTCGTGATGGACCAATTAGATTTGGCCTATCGGCCCAGACAATGGGTGCAGAAGGTGAACAATTACGCTGTCACAAATTAACCCCGATCGGGTCGCTTGCACGCCCAACGCGTACATTTCAACACTAGCTGCACAGCTGCTTCTGTGTTTGGACCTTTCTTTCAAAGACCCTGCACATATTCGCTCCTGGTAATAAATCATCATTGGGTATATTGTTTCGTTAAGCTAATTACCCGTTAGCCCAACTTCGTCGAATCCTGTGGTGGCTTGTTGTGTCGCAAGCAAAAGTGCAATCTTGCATTTAAACAACACGGATAGAGCATCACTGTGTTTTTATCTGTTTACGATCAGTATTTTGGTGCCCAATTGAGTGCAAATCCTACTGCTGAAGTTTGCCGAAAAGGTCCAGAGATCCACATGTCGAATATCTCACACGAGCGCTCTGTTCCTCTGGGTGAAAGAGGTTCCTCAGCAGACAACAGCCAGACATACAGTCGCAGCATGCCATTGAATCCAGCCGGTGTGGCTCAAACCTCAAATACTACAAACCCGGCCGCACCAACTACGTATACTTCCCCATCACCTCCTCCGCCAGCCCCGCTATCATCTTTGCATGTGCAACCCATGCATCCCTACGAGTCTAACAGCGACCACAACATGCGAGGTTCTCGTACTGCGGAATCTGCTAATGCTGCGTATGTGAACTATACTGTGCCTCGGAACACTGCGCCTATTGCTATAGTGCCATGGCCAGCCGCATCCAATGCTTCGATGGATCCTAGCATCTTATATTCCCTGGAGCGCGTACGTATTTTTGATTGACGATGAGATTCACTCTGCTTCAATGGCCTTGTGCAACAGTGTGTCAGAGTATTTGAATGCACAGAATCAAGTTCCGCGTCCAGACGAACTTGCAGCACTTTTGCCAATGGTGTCGGAAATCAATCAGGAGGTCCGAGCATTGACTTCATTACAGGATGGTCGTGCAGGTCGCGACTACATGGATGTTGCCCCTTACTATCCATGGCTGCCTGGAAACAGTACATCTTGTATGTGGCGTTTTCTTTGACTTACCCTAGCAACACCGGCATATTGGTCTCCTAATACCCGTGACGAGCGCGAAACTAAACCAATGCGCATTGAGGAAGGCAAGTCCCAAATGCAACGTGGCAGTTCCAGTGTCCGAGGCAAATCTGATCGCACGATGCAACGTGGAATCCGCACATCTGTCGCTACCGACGAACATGACCTTTCGGGGCATTATGGCAATGAGCACGGGCCTCATACAGCAACAGGTGGTCGCTCAGAACCCTATGGAAACTATTCTGTCCGTACTTCCAAGAGTTCAGTCAATGACTTAAATTCTTCGCAACAAACCTATGTTCCAAAGTATAAGAAGCGAAGTCGTGCACCAGCACCAGGAGTGTGTCATTCATGTGGTAACAGTGATACACCTGAATGGCGTCGTGGTCCTGATGGTGCACGTACACTTTGCAATGCTTGTGGTTTGCACTTTGCTAAGCTTGTGCGCCGTCGGACGCTGGAATATGCTAGTGCGGCGCCCGGAGTTCCCATTCCGCCTGTGACCATTGCCGAGCTACGGCAATCGACTAATGTGAACACAAACTCACCCAGCGTCGCCCAAGCAGATGATGAACGTGCACGGATTGCCACGGAAGCAACAGCGCCTACTTCTCTGCGTACGAACGCGGATGCAGCCACTGGGCCCCGTGTGACGGAAGACTCTTCATCTGATGCGCCTCCTGTGCATCCTTATCATGAAAGTCAGCCGCAGATTGCATCGCAAGCTGAACATGAGAGTGCGCCTATGTAATAGCAAAAGGATTGACCACTCCGTAGGACCAGATGTGCAATTTTTGAGACGATCCAACTTCAGGCGATCTTGTGAAGAACCTACAACAGACTCGTCGACTGAGACAGAAAGGACATGCCTAATGTATTTTGACGCAGGCGCTATGGCGCAGCTATAAAACGTTACCGAGCAGAGGCTGCGAGATGCGGCCGTGGAACGCACAGAGATACGACGTAAGACCCCAAGGTATCGAGGCCAGCAGAGCCCACCAATCTCGAAGCCAGGCGCTGGATCGCTTAACGGTAGCGCCTGAGCTGGAGGGTCTGCCGCTTGCGGTAGGCAGCGTTCTTGCCACCACCAATGGTGTTGTTGTAGCGGTGGCCCTTGCCAATTCCACGGCTCTTGTGGCCGGCAGCGGTGAGGCCACGCGACTCACGGTGCTTGTGCACAGGCTGGGCGATCCAGTTAATGCGGGCATCGCGGCGGATGGCCTTGTGCTGAGGGTCAACGCAAATGACTTCGAAGTACTTGTAGACACCATCCTGGTTCACCCAGTACGAGTTGAGGACACGGAGGTTCGACACCTTGCGGCCGACACGCTCCTCAGCAAGAGCACGGAGCGAGCGCTGGGGCTTCAGGTGGTTCACACCCTGACGAACAGGCTTACCGTAAGTAGCACCCTTCGAAACGTGCTTCTTGCGGTTACCGCGGCGAACACGCACACGGTAGATGACGTAGCCTTGCTTAGCCTTGTAGCCGAGACGGCGAGCCTTGTCAGGGCGCGAGGGTCGCGAGGCACGGTGCACCACATTCAGCTGACGGTACTCCCAGCAGCTATATGTTAGTCAAAGCAACAATTGTCACACGTACCGAACACGAAGCAGGAAGCGGAGTACATCACTCTGCTTCTTCTTGTACAGCTCCTCAAGGTACTTGTAGGCACCCATCTAAATCTCATGTTAGCATCCAAATCCGTCAAGAAGAGAGAGAGAGAGGTACACCATGAGGTATATCTCTCCTACCCAACATACCTTGATACTCAGGGAACTGGGATGGTAAGGAAGCAAGTGGATTCAACCTACTCTTGATATCCTCGTGCGCGGCACTTGCATAAATTTCTACCTAATAGGCGAAAATTATCTGGAAAAAATAGAATACACGTGATAATACGTACGGGATTGTAGTTCTGTGGGTCGGCCGAGCGATCGAAGAACTGCAGCTCAGGCTCAGCAAAAGGCATCGTGGGTGCAGTCTTTTGTTACGCAACCAACGACGCTGGTCGCTTCAAGATGGTGGGTATCGGCATGCTGGTCATTTGGAGCAGAGTTACTAACACTAAAACAGCCTTTCACAAAGACCGTGAAGTCGGACTCGTACTATTCGCGCTACCAGGTCAAGTACCGTCGTCGCCGTGAGGGTAAGACGGACTACTACGCGCGCAAGCGCCTGGTCGCTCAGTTCAAGAACAAGTACAACGCACCCAAGTACCGTCTTGTGGTCCGTTTCTCGAACCGCTTTGTGACCTGTCAGATTGTGCATGCCAAGATCCAGGGTGACTGTGTGCTGGCCCACGCCTCCTCGCGTGAACTGCCTCGCTACGGCATTAAGCACGGTCTGTCGAACTGGACGGCTGCTTATGCCACCGGTCTCCTCGTCGCTCGTCGTGCTCTGAAGAAGCTCGGCCTTGACGAGAAGTACCCTGGTCAGGAGGAGCCCGATGGTGAGCTCGTGCACACCGAGCCTCTTGGCGATGATGAGCCGCGCCCCTTCAAGTGCTACCTCGATGTTGGTCTGAAGCGCACTTCGACTGGTTCGCGTGTTTTCGGTGCCATGAAGGGTGCTTCTGACGGTGGTATCTTCATTCCTCACAACGAGCGCCGCTTCCCTGGTTACGATGTTGAGTCGAAGGAGCTCGATGCTGACCTGCTCCGTAACTACATTTTCGGTGGCCACGTTGCCGAATTCATGGAGTCGCTTGAAGAGGAGGATGACGAGCGCTTCAAGAAGCACTTCTCGTCGTACCTGGCTGACGACATTGGCAGCGAGGACATTGAGGAGATCTACGAGAAGGCTTACGAGGCCATCCGTGAGGACCCTGACTTCCAACCTACTGAGAAGAACAAGGACTGGGCCGCTGAGTCGAAGAAGTACAAGCAGCCCAAGCTCACATACGATGAGCGCAAGGCTCGTGTCCAGGAGAAGATCAACGCCTTCCAGCAGGAATTCAACGTGGACGCCGAGTAAGAGTCTCCCTTCCATGGTTCTCTATGTTTCCCTGTGGGACAGCATAAAAACAATTGCGACCTGCATTCCTACTCTATAGATTGTAAGAACAGTAGGGCAATTGACGATGATCCTGACTAGATATTGACAGGGTACTCAAGTCGCAGTCTTTTGGGCAGCACGTGCACGAGTCAGATTTTGCTCGCGGGCGGCCGTACAGAATCGTGCAGGTAGACGCAGCTGGGATAGGGGCTGTGAGCACTGGCACTTGGCATCTTCCTACAGCTCCAGAGAGGCGGCACGACAGTGATGGTACGGCCATCTGCCATAGTCTTTGGTGCTGCTGCACCTGCTCCAATGTATTATACAGCATCCCAAACAGCCCCTGCCACCCCTGCACTTCATCGTGATTGGGCATTCCCTACCAATGTGGGACATGCTGGACTAGTCGAATCTGGCGCGCGACCATTCCGTGCGCAAATGGGCTACATTAACGCTACGTCGGAAAATCGTGGTGAATCAATTGAGCTACGCTGGCTTCCTAAAGACGCCGCCAAGGATAATGCAACATCAGATGACATCTTCCGTAACTTGGGACCATCTTCGCCATACCGACCTGCCTTTGACTTGTTTCCTGAAACGATACCTTACCAATCCATCCCACCCAAATGTGATATTGAACAGGTTCACCTCATATATCGACATGGTGCCCGATACCCTAACTACGAGTCCAAAGCTGGGCCTTGGAAATTTGGAATCCGTATTGCCAACGCAAAAGCCTCTCAACAATTTCATGCTACAGGTGATCTTTCGTTCCTTCATGACTGGGAGTACTCCTTAGGAATTGCCAAACTGGTCAACCAAGGCGCTCAAGATATGTTCGTGGCAGGATCGCATGCGTATTACCAGTACGGTGCTTTGCTTGAAAAAGCAACTCATAAGCCCATTATCCGCACGACATCTCAAAGTCGCATGCTGGACTCTGCAAGGTATTGGACTTTGGGGTTCTTTGGCTGGGATGCACCAAAGAAGGTCCACCTGGAAGTTTTGACTGAGGCAAAGCATATGAACAGTACTTTATCGCCCAAGTATGCCTGCAAGAACTCCAGGAAGAACCGTTTCAAGATGGGGCGCCAAGCTAGTTCTGAATGGAACAAAATTTTTCTGCCATCTGTGGTTCAGAGATTGCAGCCTATGTTGAAGGGCATCAATTTGACCAATGAGGACGTCATGGGCATGATGAGCGCTTGCGCCTATGAGACCGTGGGGTTGGGGTACTCGGACTTTTGCCGAGTCTTTACAAAGGCAGAATGGGAAAACTTTGAGTATTCTATGGACTTGGAATTCCAAGGTGATCATGGTTTCATGAGTCCTACGGGGAAGGCACAAGGTATTGGATGGGTCACAGAGCTCAAGCATCGATTGCTTCACAAACCCTTCGCAGGCCCATGGTCGTCACAAAATGCTACAGTAAATACAAACCTGACTTACTTTCCTGTGGATCAACCTCTCTATGTCGACTTTACACATGACACGGTGCTCACAGGTATTCTCACCGCACTCAATATGTCCCAATTCAGCGAGTTCCTCGATCCAAAGCAGACAAATTTTCACAGAAAATACCGCGCAAGCCATGTCACACCATTTGCAGCACGTTTAATCCTGGAGGTGATCGCGTGTAATGATGAAAAATGGATTCGTATGAAGCTCAATGAAGCTATTATACCCCTCAATCAAGATCAAGGATGTCCTAGTAGAACGGACGGACTCTGTCCATGGAGTGGATTCATCCAGCATCTAGAAAAAGCATACGATGAATCTATGTATGATTTGTCCTGCTTTGGGAAAAACGGAACAGACTTTATTGTCGATGGTCCGGTTCGCCAAGGCGTTCCCTCCATGATACTCAAATAGCCTCTAAGGTGTCGTATTGGACGCAAGGCTCGCACGTGCGGCCCAAATAAAGTTGGTGAATTTCGACCAATTTCGATTAGGCTGCAGCACCAAAACAGACCGGCGCACGGTCAACCCCTCCTCGTAAACACACATATCATGCTGGGATTAGCGCAAGTAACACCTTTGCTCTTGGCTACTTACGCCTATGCCGACAAAGTATACTGGGGAAATGTGACTGGCACCTCTGACAAGCTTTTCCCAACTGATATTGGTTTCTACTCAGACCAAGTGCCGGGTGGTTCACCTTTCAATGCCATGGCTGATAGCCTTGGCTCTGACCACCTTCAATCTGTCGAGATGCGTTGGGTCCCCAAGGGAGAGAAACATTCGCATGCGAGCTGGAAAGATCTGTGGTTCAACCTTGGTGACATGTCCCCCTACCATCCCGCGACGGAGTTGTTCCCCGACATGGTGCAGTACTCGGCCGTTCCGAAGCAGTGCAGCATCAAGCAGGTTCACATTCTTCACCGCCATGGAGCTGAATACCCCGACAAAGGCCACAAGTCGGGTCCTGGCAACTTTGGAAAGAAAATCAAAGAGCAGCGCAAGAAGGGCGAACTGAAGGTCTCGGGCGAGCTCTCTTTCCTGAACCACTGGGACTATGACCTTGGCCAGAAGATTCTGACTCACTATGGGTCGGACGAATTGTTCAAGTCAGGCGTGAAGCACTACTATGAATATGCGAAACTCCTGGATGACTTCAAGGGCAAGCCTGTTTTCCGCACAACTTCGCATAGCCGCGTTCTTGATTCGGCGCGTTACTTTGCACTAGGCTTCTTTGGATGGGATGCCACCTCGAAGTATAACCTGGAGGTTCTCACCGAGGAGGATTACCAGAACAACACGCTTGCGTCCAAGAATGCCTGCCGAAATGCAGACAATGACGACTTTATGTACGACAATTACCTGAGCTCCCAGTGGCAGTCCATCTACTTGGAGGCCCCTCGGAAGCGTCTCCAGAAGAGCATCTCCTCGATCAACCTGACCCACACCGACGTGTACAACATGATGCTCAACTGCCCCTATCTCACATACGGGGCTGGCTTCTCCCATTTCTGCAATCTCTTCACTGCCGAGGAATGGCGCAACTTTGAGTACGACCAGGACCTCCAGACATACGGTGATCATGGCTTTATGAACCCGACTGCTCGTGCACAGGGTGTTCCTTTCGTGCAGGATCTCACCGCACGCCTGCTTAAGAAGAGGTTCACCGGCCCAGTGACCGCCCAGAACATGACGCTTGTTCGCAACTCCACGTACACGCCTCTGGATCAACCTCTTTATGCCGACTTCTCCCATCACAGTGTGATTACAGGCATTATGACTGCTCTGAACCTGACGCAATTCAAGGACTGGCTCGATCCCACCAAGCCGAATCCCCATCGTAAGTATCGCACCAGTCACGTCACACCTCTGGCCATGCGCATGGCCTGGGAAGTTATGGACTGTGACATGAATGGCAGCAAGGGAGAGTACATTCGCATGAAGTTAAACGATATTGTGTATCCTCTGGACGAGTCTAACGGCTGCCAGAAGCGCAAGGATGGTCTGTGCAAGTTGACCGACTACGCGGAGTTCCTTATCGACCACGCATACAAGGCCTCCAAGTTTGACCTCGTGTGCTTTGGCAAGAACCAGACTGACTTTACTCTCACGGGACCTGTCACAGATGGTGTCATTCCCGATAAAGACATTCACTCGTGAAACCATTGCCATCGTCAACGAGTTCGTAGGACCCTAGAAGAGATCACTTAATATACTACAAGACCGTAGCTAGAGATACACAGAAAATAAAACCAAGGGCGGTCAAAGTGGGAATACGTAGATGGCTGGCCATGGAAGCTGCGTCGGGGCCTGGTGCATTCTGATTGGGGTCCTTGCTGTTGGTCAATTCAAGCACATGGGTGGCCGAGTCTGGCTTGATGGCATACACCTTTCCACCAATTTTTTCACCGCTGTCACAGCCAGTAAATACGACTTCCGCCCCGATCATATTGATATACACCATTTCATAACCCGTCTGACCTGGTTTCAGCGCGAAAGATCCATTACCGCCCTGGATATCGACTTTTCGCACAGAGTCCATGTTCATAGCCTTCCCCAACTCAAATCCAGAAACAGGCAAGCCCGTGCTAGTATGTGCATAGCTGTAAAATGTTTCCTTCAGGGTCTTCGTAGACACAGGGCAATCATTGTTGCCCATAGGACAGGATACCACATCCGATACGCGCACACCCATTCGGGGATTGGAATCAATGAATACTGTCTCTGCTCCAGTGCAAAATATGGTATTAGTCGGCACGGAGGCCGCACGCTTCGATGCACCTATTATGGGTGGGTTGCCCTGATCCTCATTCGTTGTGTTATTTGTGCTCATGTACTTGATGTCGACGAAGTTCTGAGAGGGGATATACACTTTGCCACCTACAGACGCTCCATTGCAGCCGGTAAATGTGACATTGCGATATGTTATGGGTACTTGCAGACTCGCATAACCTGTTGTTCCTGGTTTGGGCAACACACCCAGGGACGAGCCTGGGAATGTATCGGTCGAGCTGTTGTCGAAACCTGAGCCCACCTTTCCAGAAAAGCTCATTCCTGTGACGAATAAACCATTGTTTGTCACACCAAATGAATGGAAGTCCACTTGCAAACCCGGGTTGCTCCATATTTTGTCGCAATTATTCTTGTTACTTGGGCATGAGACCAAATTTGACGCTTTCACAAAAGCAAAAGTTGTCCCCACATCTTCATCCACCTTTTCAAGTCCTGTGCAATGCAATGCACTTGGCTTCAATGTCTTTGCCAATACGAAAGTCGCGCAAAACGCGAGCCAAACCAACCCCTTCATCAGGTGTAGGCGTTCCTGTCAGGCACGCGTCGGTCTCCACCGAATTTGGAACACGTGCGCTGCACGATCTGGTACAAATAAACACGCGTCTCTTGGCTGGTCCGTGAGAGCCCATCACCTATGTTGCCGATAGCGTCCCTCTTGATTGTTCTTTACCTGATCAACACTTCATACTGTGCTGACTCGACAAACTGGTCTAATGTGACGGGCACTTCCACCACAGCGTTTCCCACGGATGTAGGAAATTTGGGTGATGTGGCACCTGGCCTGGCACCGATGACGGCCCAGGACGACACGCTGAATTCGACCGAATTCGTGAAAGGATATGGTATTGATATGCGAAGCAAGCCCTTTGGAGGGAATGAATCTATTGACATTTACGGAAATTTCGGTCCCTACACAACTTGGCGTCCGGCTGAGAGCTTGTTCCCGGAGACTAACAAGTACCGCAACATGCCCCCTCATTGCAAGTTGAAGCAGGTCCACATTCTCCACCGCCATGGAGCGCGCTACCCTACGGATGGCATGGATGATGGTCCTGGTCTTTTTGGTGCTATGGTGATGAATGGAACGCGTAATGGCACCTTCAAAGCGACAGGCGAACTCGCTTTCCTCAACCAATGGAACTACTCCCTTGGACAGGCTATTCTGGTTCACCAGGGTGCTCAAGAGCTCTTTGACTCGGGCGTGAAGCACTTCTATGAGTATGGCCGTCTTCTTAGCAATATGACGGAAAAGCCGGTCATCCGCACGACAAGTTCCAGTCGCGTACTGGATTCGTCCCGCTATTGGACTCTCGGATTCTTTGGCTGGGATGCCAACGAGAGGATGAATCTGGAGGTGCTGACTGAGGCCCAAGGTCAGAACAACACACTGGAACCCAAGCACGCCTGTCCCAACGGCAAAGAATTCACATTCGGGGATGATATGCGTAAAGAATGGCAGAAAGTGTATTTGAAGGACGCGTTGAAGCGCTGGCAACAAAACATCCACGGATTGAACTTGACAATTGAGGATATGTTCAACATCATCCAGGTCTGCCCATACGAAACAGCAGGTATGGGCTATTCTAAATTCTGCTCTCTCTTCACGAAGGAAGAATGGGAAGGTTTCGAATACGATGGTGACCTCAAGTTCCAGGGTAATGCCGGCTTTATGAATCCAATGGCCAAGCCCATGGGCATCGGCTACGTGCAGGAGTTCCTGGCACGTATCTCGAACCGTACTATTACCAAAGACGCAACCAGCCAAAACACGACCCTGGACCGCAACGAGACTTACTTTCCACTTGATCAGCGGCTCTATGCGGATTTCACGCACGACAACGCTATTGTGAATATTCTCACAGCCTTCAATCTCACTCAAATTGGTGACCAATTGGAGGCTACTAAGCCTAACAAGGATCGTCGTTTCCGTGCTAGTGCCATTGTGCCATTTGGTGCTCGTGTTGCCTTTGAGGTAATTGAGTGTGCGCATGGGAGCGGAAATGACCCTTTCATCCGTATCAAGATTAATGATGCCGTCGTGCCTTTGGATGCGGGGCAAGGTTGTAAGCCGAGTAAAGATGGCCTGTGTGCCATGTCAGAATTCAAGAAGCATTTGGAGGATAACATCAAGGCTTCCCATTTCGATCTGGCTTGCTTTGGCAAGAATGGTACTGACTTCGTGGTGACATCTCCTGTTTCACAAGGCCAGCTGTCGAATTCGCAGATTCACACAAACCAGACGGCTTAAGGCAAATGCGGGGTGATTGCCTGTAATGACCGAAGTAGCACATTTATTTAATGTTTTTTTATTGGATGACTTGTAGGCGTGACTCTTTTGCAACGCGCATGGTGCACGTGGTCAGCATACGTGTTGACGGCCGGCTTCATAGGGAACACTTAAGTTGCTGGTCTCCTTATCCAGCATGCTTGGCCCTATCGTTCTTGCACCGCTCGTACTGGCCGTTGCGGCTAGCGCCCAACAGCCAACTCAAAGCTTCAATAACGTCACTGGCACTGCGAACATCACTTTCCCCACCGATGTGGGCTTTGCTGGACCCGTCAAGTACGAAGGGCTTCCTCTGCTGGCGCAAGATGACGCGGTGAACTCTACTGTTTTCCAGAACAATGGCTATGGCATTGAAATGCGTGAGGCCCCCTTGAATGCCACTCTGGACAAGGCTACGCCGGATGACATTTTCCGTAACCTTGGTACTACGTCGCCCTACCGTGCTGCGGACGACCTTTTCCCGGAAACCAACGCCTACCGCACAATGCCTGAGCAATGCGAGATCAAGCAAGTCCACATTCTTCACCGTCATGGTGCTCGTAACCCGACGCTTAGCGCCCATGAAGCATCGTTTGTCTTTGGTAGTACGGTTGTAAACGCCTCCAAGGCGGGCAACCTGAGCGCCTCTGGTGACCTGGCCTTCCTGAATGACTGGAACTTGACCATTGGCGCAGAGAGCCTTGTGCACCAGGGCACCCAGGAGCTCTTTGACTCAGGTGTAAAGCACTACTATGACTACGCGCGTCTCATGCAAAACTACACTGAAAAGCTCGTTTTCCGCACAACGTCACAGAGCCGCATGCTGGATTCTGCTCGCTACTGGGCGCTTGGATTCTTCGGCTGGAAAGCGTCTGAACTAGTCAATCTCGAGGTGCTTACCGAGACTTCGAACCAGAACGATACCCTTGCTGCATACTACAGCTGCCCGAACTCCAACGAGGATAGCTTCTTCATGGGTGACAAGTTGAGCTCTCAATGGCAGGAGGTCTACACTCAGGCGCCCATCAAGCGTATTCAGCCTATGATCCCCGGCGTCAAGCTGACTCCTAGTCTCATGTACGGCATGATGAGCCTTTGCCCCTACGAGACTGTGGCTGTTGGCTCCTCCCGCTTCTGTGACCTCTTCACTAAGACTGACTGGGAGAACTATGAGTATGACATTGATCTGCAGTTCCAGGGTGACTATGGTTTCATGAACCCTACTGGAAAGGCTCAAGGTCTTGGCTGGGTGATAGAGTTCCTTTCCCGCCTCAACAGTACCTCGTTCCAAGGCCCAGTCTCTGGCCAGAATACGACACTGGACGAGAACTCCACCTACTTCCCTACGAACCAGCCCCTCTACGCCGACTTTACCCACGATGACATCATCCACTCCGTCCTGACCTCTCTGAACGTGACTCAGATCAGCGACTTCTTGCCTGCCACTGAGCCCAACCCGAACCGCCGATACCGTGCCAGCCGTGTGACTCCTTTCGCCGCTCGTTTGGTTTGGGAGGTGATGGATTGCAAGGATGACAACAACAACACATCCCCCTACATTCGCGCCAAGATCAATGAGGCTGTCATCCCTCTCAATGAGGACCAGGGTTGCACTGCGCGTCCTGACGGTCTCTGCAAACTGACCGACTTTTGGTCGCACCAGTGGCAGAACGCTCCCAAGGATGCCAAGTTTGACCTTGTTTGTTTTGGAAAGAATGGAACAGACTTTACAGTGACGGGTCCTGTTCGTAACGGTACTATTTAGTTGGGTAGCTCATTTCACTGGGTTTTGTGATACGGTTCTTGATCTGTTCGCAGTGGAGGACCATGATGGCGCCTTTCGTTCCTCATCATCACGTGACAAACCCGTGTTCCGTTTTGGGCCGCCGGCAAAGTGACTCTTGCAACCGCTCATTCATCATGGTCGTTCAGCGCGCTGCTAAGCAGGCTACCAACTGGAAGAAGATGTACGTGAGAATTAGATCCTAACATGTCAGTATGCCCGTTGAGGTGTACCCCATTGTTCTCCTCACTGGTCTTGCCCTGGGTGTCGCTGGCTGGCAGATCGCCCGCTGCGCCCGCTCGCCTGACGTGATCTGGGACAAGAAGGTTTGTATTTTTGCCACACAAACTGACTCTCAGAACAACCCGACCCCGTGGAACAACATTGAGGACGGCACACAATACAAGCTCTGGAACATTGGTGTACGTGTTGCGTATTTGCTAACAGTCCTAGGGTACTTTCGACAAGATGTACAAGCGCGACCGTCTCTAAATTAGCACAATACAGACTGAAATCCATCACTCATGGTGTTTTGCGTTTGGTGTGATACTATGATACTATACGACAAGTCTAGTACACATATGGGATTATGCGGTAAGGCACCCGCTTGCACTGTATATGAGTCAGGTCAGCTCACGTACGTAAGTGTCCCAACTGTGGTAGAAATGAGTTAGTACTCGCTCTTTCACATGGACGTACTCAGATCCATATTTCTTCTTACATGCGTCGTCGTCACGCAGCTGGCGATGCACCAGCAGGACTGCAAAGTACACCACATAGAAGTAGGGGATGGGAGTGTTGAAACCACAAGGAAGACACCATGCCCATGCCATGATCCAGTCGCCTAAATAGTTGGGATGACGGCTGCGTCCCCACCAGCCAGAAACAAGCAGCTTGCGGCCGGTCGAGGTTGTCATGTACTGCAGGTCTTGGAGGTAAGTTATATCCAACATACTCTTCGGGTTCTTGCCGTGCCGGAAATCATTCTTTTCGACATTAGATGTGCGGAAGATGTAGTAGCCCACTGACTGCACAGCAAGGACCGCCAGAATACCTGCCCATCCCAGCTTGACTGGGGAAAAAGCAAGATAGCGCGCTTGCAGACTGTAGGTAAAGGGCAGCCATGCCAAGTCGCCGACACTCAGCATGAATCCGAAGCCATCGGTGGTGATATCCATCTGGGTCAGAATCGTAGATTCATGAAGGAGCGAGTCCACAACATACCACGTATGGAAGATAGTGACGAGAATCATACTGTCAGAGACCTCACCAAATGTCTTCCATTGGTGACACGCGCAACTCAAATCCATGAACACCCAGAGCAGCAGGCCAGGGCGAAGCTCATTGAAAGTTTTGATATCGAATTTTCCAATTCGCGGATTCAACTCACGACCAATGAACCAGTCAAATAGGGGGTTGCCGCTGTTTCCACCCAGTGCAAGCAGTTTGTCCCCCATGAATGAACCTGCGTAAACATAGAATGCCTGCACCAGCGAGTTTACGAAAGCCGCCGTCAAGAGACCTGGCCAATGATCATATAAGGTCGAAAATAGATCAGGGCGTTTCATGATGACACCGGCAGTGACTCCTAGAGCTAGTGCACCGGTGGACAAGGCGTTGATTTTATATTCCAGCTTAGCCCCCGTACGAAGAGGAAGACCTTGTACCCACGTCCCCGGAAGAACGAACCAAGCAATCACACAGTAAGTATACCAGCCATAGTAAATAATCCATGCAGTCTTGTCGGTAAAGCTTGCAATGAAGTTATCGCGCGCATATTCCCAGAAGGCTTTCGGGTGCGAGACCGGCAAGGATAGATCACACCCCAACTCCTCGCTGCATCCGAATGCAAGATAATACATGGTGAGAGGAACAGTCACTGTCACGAAAAGAGCTCCAAAGAAGCCTCCAAACTCAAGTTCCCTTGAGCGTGGTGCCAATACTTCTTTACTTTTTGCTGATTTCGGCGGCATGATATTGACCGGAACAGAGGAGGTTGTGTGGAGAATGGTTCCTCCACAACCACACAGACCTAATCGGGCAAGCAACACGGCGCTGGGTCCTCTTGCTAGTCTCGGCACTGTGTTCCATCCATTCTCACGTATCATCACCGCGGAAACATCCATTTATACAAACAAATTCTGTCGTAGCTCTTTCCAACAACAATCCCA
The DNA here is from genome assembly GCA_001600775.1 of Malassezia dermatis. Classification (NCBI taxonomy): domain Eukaryota; kingdom Fungi; phylum Basidiomycota; class Malasseziomycetes; order Malasseziales; family Malasseziaceae; genus Malassezia; species Malassezia dermatis. The sequence goes on from BCKX01000002.1 coordinate 184,296, forward strand.
TATCAGAATGACCAAGCCCGAGTGTACGACCGGTCCTACGAATTGCCATCGTCGCGACAGGCGTTTCATGTTTGAATTCAGCCTAATGTCTATCAATGACCTAAAAGAAACTAGATCAAATTCATCTTGAAAGTATTTATGGCTGCTTTGGATTCCAGCTTCTGAATATATGTCACCGTATGAGCGCACAGGCCGTGTTGGTGGAGGTGTGTACAGCTTGCATCCTCTCAAGGATAGCACCATCATGCCGATGGAAATCAATGCTAGAATTTATGCGGACATGAACGTAATCTAGGGAATCTGTAAAAGCCATGCGCTTTGAGTTCATTCCTCGGAAGATGCTACCGGGAAGCCCTCTGGGTTTCTGCGATGTGACGGAATTTGTATTCGACAACCTCAAGAAGGCAAATGGGACTATTGGAAACAATACTGGCGGTTTGGATCGAGACTATGACCACTCCCGGAATTGTGCGTAATCCAGCACTAATAACTGGGTGATTCATACCGCATTTAAGTTCCTACAAATTTATTTCCAAGTCCTTACACGGTCCGAAGACGGCGCAGAATACTAATACAGGGTATCCCTGGTGGGTGATGTGACTGGGACCATCCGTATTAATTCTATGCGGCACGACCAACACATTGAATATTGGGTGGGAACGCGTAATACCATGACGAAGTCTATGACATGGTGATTATTGCTACGTCCTGAGGGCCTTCTTCTATCACATTGTTGAATACGGAGAAACGAATCCACGTGCATTTCAAAACCATGTAAGTAACGTTGGTCGTAACAAATGCCAGTTACGTCGACCCGAAATACTTTGGCTACACAAGATTGAAACGAACTCTCCCACGAACTCTCCCACATGTACTTTTCACCACGAGCCTCCCCCCCATGACATGCAATCCGGAAGATATATATGGTTCATTGATGATCCAATTTCTCTTTCTTTCATATATCCGTAGGCCATTTCATGTATTCTATACGGGAAAGAAATGACTCAAGCTCTATACTGTAGAGATCTTAGAGCAGGAACTCGCAGAAGCACGTATCCAGGTTATATTTGGTAATGCTTCAGTACTTTGGACCTCTCAGCATGTGTGGGTCGTTTACCCTTAACTAACCCTAGCAACACATTAGGGTCCTTTTGAAATGGACGACAATTGTTCTATACAAATTCCATGGAGCGACTAGTCTCTACCATGGAAACCAGTGTGATCGCTGCCAATTTGTGGGGCTGCAATGGTAGTTAGGACATAAGAAGATTGAGATAATGGCTACATTTTCTCCAGACTTAGAAGGTCGAGCGAGATACCTTCTCCAAGACAGTCTCATACGACACCTCACTGAAGTCGGTTCCCTGAATCTCGGTGGCGATACCTACAAGGGCTTTGCGCAGAGCCTCCTTGGACGAAGCATAGAGCATTTTTTGCTTCACCTTCGAGTCATCAGGCGACCTGTTATCGCATAAGTATTATTACGCACGTACCAAGTGTAGAAGCAAATCTTGTTGCGCTTGCCCTCGTCACCCTTCTGGTACTCGAAATCGTAGATGGCATAGCGGCATTCCGCTGGTGGGAACTCAGAGAGAAACTCGTCATAGTCATGCGACTCGCTCGTCTTGGACACCACAATTTCAGTGTTGTCGGGTGAAAGAGTGAAGATGATGTACTTTGTCTTCTTGCCAAGCTTCAGCGACTGAAACTGCTCGAGACACTCCTGGCTAACTTTAACACCGGAAGACTGTAAAAGCACATGTTAGTACCGTTCTTGACATGGAACCGAATTGGTACTACATACCATATGGTCGATCTGTGTAACGGAGATGCGCACTGCTGTCAGMCCMCCACAMCCCGTTCCCGCCAGCAGAGCTTTCTCCACGTGATAACAACCCCCTCCACGCACGCTAAGATCACTGCTCACAGCATAGCATCTATGCAGCAGCACTCTCGCTGCACTTTACGTTCCGAAAGATACTACGACACAAGTCTGCTCTAAAAGTCCATAAGCTAGCAGAAAAAGAGAAATCATGCTCCTCCAGCTTTCGAAAAAAGTGTGGCTAGCCGGAATCGAACCGGCGTCTCATCGGTATGTTGCGATTGGACTACAGCCAATTCCACAACGATACGTACTGACCACTATACTATAGCCAC
>BCKX01000002.1:186552-290727 GCA_001600775.1 Malassezia dermatis
GCTAGCCGGAATCGAACCGGCGTCTCATCGGTATGTTGCGATTGGACTACAGCCAATTCCACAACGATACGTACTGACCACTATACTATAGCCACGGTGCTGCTTCATCATGTGTGAGTAGCACCTATACGGCCAAGACACTCATCTGATTACCCGCTGGCATGTGGCGGTCGCTGGTAACGAGGCACATGACTGGCTGTGTTTGCATCAACTGGACATGTGGCTCGGTTTTGCGTGGCAGGCGACGCTTGCCCCGCCGGGGCCTCTCAGGCTTGTTCTTTACTCAGTCCCTTCAATCAGCTTACAATAGCTGCTGCCCCTGTTTTGTACCTTTCCGTCCCTCTTAACGTCCGAGCATGACTGAACTACGTCGGAAGCTGGTCATCGTTGGTGATGGTGCCTGCGGTAAGACCTGTCTCCTGATTGTTTTCAGCAAGGTATGTGAACAGAGTGGGATAGGGCTGTATGCCAGCTCTTAACCACATCTGGTGCATGAGGCAATGCTAACACCATTCTTTTCGTGATCCTTTTGATTTTAGGGTACTTTCCCCGAGGTACGTACTACATGTTACAGTTGGGACTAACAACTAGGTGTATGTGCCTACTGTCTTTGAGAACTACGTGGCCGATGTCGAAGTGGATGGCCGTCATGTTGAGCTTGCCTTGTGGGATACCGCCGGCCAAGAGGACTACGACCGTTTGCGCCCTCTTTCCTACCCTGACTCTCATGTGATCCTTATCTGCTTTGCCATTGACTCCCCTGACAGTCTCGACAATGTCCAAGAAAAATGGATCTCGGAGGTGCTTCACTTCTGCCAAAACCTGCCCATCATTCTTGTCGGTTGCAAGAAAGATCTTCGTCACGACCCCAAGATCATTGAGGAACTGCGCAAGACCAGCCAACGCCCTGTGACCCCCGAAGAAGGTATGGCGGTTGCTTCCAAGATCGGTGCTGTCCGCTACCTGGAATGCAGTGCCAAGACGGGCGAGGGTGTCCGGGAGGTCTTTGAGCATGCTACTCGCGCTGCCCTTATACAGAAGCCCCGTGGCAGCCGGAGCAAGTCCAAGTGCCTGGTTCTCTAAACAGCTCATACTAATTCATAAAAGCTCCCCGGCTTGACCCACATACTTTCCGGGCTCTTGCTTCCACTCTGTCTATTCTGTGACGACTATCCCACTATGGATATTACGAAGTGGACAGGCTCGGCTCCTGTAGTCCTTTTTGACATGCGTCTAAGTATTCCTCATTACCCTGTGGTTTCATATCACAACATTTATACAATCCTGCTAATGAGGGTCGTTCGCAATCACATGCCATGTTCCGGTGGCAAACGCCACCGGGTCGCCCAAACAAGGAGGCCACGTGTTAGATCTGGCATGCGGAGGTAGACACGTTCACCTCTGATTTCCCAACACAAGCCAAGATGTCGCTTCTGCCCTTGGGATGGGCCCCGCGGGCTATGCGGTCTCGAAAGCCCATCGTGCTTTTGTGTGCGGTAATACTCTTCTTGTTAGTGCTGGTTCCGTGGCAGCTGCATTCGAATGTCCGCACCATCCTCCGTAACACGGCGTCGGAAATTCGCCAGGAGGTGGCTTGGCCGGCCGCTCCGTTCGCGAAACTGTCACCACACATGCCCAAACAAACAAGTGCCAGGGTGCCTCCCAAACTTCACGATAATCCATTGCTCACGACTCGATGCGATGCGCAAGCTATGTCAGGCGCGCATCCGATGGTCCAGTACGCTATCATGATGGATGCAGGCAGCACTGGAAGCCGCATCCATGTGTACAAGTTCAACTACTGCCATTCATCGCCCGAGTTGGAGTTCGAGCATTTCGACCATGTGGAACCTGGCCTGTCGTCGTATGGTGCTGATGCCGGCCGCGCTGCTGAGTCGCTTCGTCCATTGCTGGACAAAGCGAAACAGATCATTCCCTCCGAGCTTCAGAGATGTACCCCTCTTAGCTTGAAAGCCACTGCGGGTCTGAGGTTACTCGGTCCGCAACAAAGCAGCGCTATTATTACTTCTGTGCGCCATCTTATTGAGAAAGAATATCCCTTCCCCATCGCGGACGGGAAAGACGCGCAAGGAAACTCCCTCAGCAACGGCATCGAAATTATGGATGGCCGTGATGAAGGCGTGTTTGCGTGGATCACTGTGAACTACCTGTTAAATCTGATCGGCTCCAGTCGCCGGTCGCCGACCGCGGCGGTGATGGACCTTGGTGGTGGGTCGACCCAGATTGTCTTTGAGCCTTCTCTCCCCAAGATGACGCACATGCATCCGGGAGAGCATGTGTATGAACTGAGAAACTTTAGCAATACATCCTACACTCTGTATCAAAAGTCCTATCTGGGGTATGGTCTGAAGCAGGCGCGCCAATCTACCAACTCGCTAGCCACCTTTGCGCATCTGATGAAGCATGCAGAGACAGCCCATTCAGGCCTTATGCCTTCGAACTGGGAGGCATTTAGTGCGGAAAACACTCACATACCCAGTCCGTGCTACGCCGAGGGCATGCAGAAAGCGGCAAAGGTATCTACGGGCATGTCTCAAGCACGCGAGGTCACCATGCGGGGTACTAGCAGCGGATTCCGTGCGTGCCAGAGGCTTGTGGAGCTCATGATGGACAAGGATGCCGAGTGTCAACAGGCTCCCTGCTCGTTTGCGGGTGTGTACCAGCCGCCCATGTCGCAGGTGTTTAAACATGCGGACATCATTGCCTTGTCGTACTTCTACGACCGCCTCACACCCTTGGGTCTTGGGCCTACCTTTACTGTCAAGGAATTGGAACAATTGGCGGAGCGCGTGTGTGCCCCGCCGCGTGAATGGTCTAAGTTCACATCACCGTCCTTCTCGTCCGAGGCGATATCTGAACTGGAGCAGCGGGCGGATTACTGCCTTGATCTCACGTATATTCATTCTCTGCTACGACTCGGGTATGAGCTCGAGGACTCGCGGCGCATTACTCTTGCCAAGAAAATTGGCGGTTTTGAACTAGGCTGGGCCCTGGGAGCTCAGCTGGCTGTGCTTTCAGGTGGAATTATTTGTAAGTAGTTACTGGGACTTTTGGGCATGCATCCGAGCTTCTGTGGCAGCTAGAATGGCCGCGCGATCGACGCCGCGGGACCCTGTCGAGGCCGCTGTTGTGTTGGCCGGGCGTCTCGACGCAGAGCGTGTGCTGTGCGACATGCGCGATAAAAGAAGCTTGCCATCCATCAATTGGTGGAACATGCGGGGTGTTTGAAAGAAAGGCGACATGTATCTGGCGAACCATGCCAGCCACGCGAGATCCGGGCGGCGTCGACTCATACGCGGCGCGTCGCGGCCAAAGTACCAAGCGTACCCAGCCATGACGCCTGTAAGGCTTGTTAGCATAGAGTTCATGCCACTGACGACGAGTTCAATGGCTAGCATTACAAAGGCAAGGTATTTGCCTTGGATAGTGATCAGGCCCATCATCCCTATGGGGGCTTCGGGCAAGTGCAGAGAAAACTGTGCCTGTCTGTGAGTCTAAGCGACATACCATCAAAGCGCCAGTTAAAGATGAAAAGAGAAAAGGACGAAAGTATGGAGCGTTCATGAGCTGCAGGTAAGTAGTGAACGCGTACCAAAATCATAGACGCCATGCCGAGAAGGGACCAGCTGTAATCCGCCACGTTGTTAAAGTACCCATAAGCCTCAATTTTGGTCGCGGTGTCGCTGTTTGTAAGTAAATAGAACATACTACATGATCAAAGTGTTGTAGAGCATGGAGAATCCGGTGCCGGCGTAAAAGAAGGCGGATACGATACGCCACAGCTGCCATCGCTTCGTGACGAGAGGCCAAAGCAACGCCACCTGATGCGGCGAATTCATTTGTAATGCACAAGGAACAGTTACGATGGCTGTTCCCAAAAGCAGAGTTCGAGATACTGGCGGCATTTCGCGCCTGTGCGTCAGTCACCACGCCTTACAAGAGGTCCATCGTGGCGAAGGGGTCCGTGGTAAGTGGAGGCTCCAGGGGTCCTTATGTCCGACGACGTGGTGCGGAGCTTTCGATTGACGCGCGTCTTGCACGAAGGTACGGAGCGGGGTGCTTATTGAAGATGCGCGATCCCGAGTAGTGAATCTGCTGGGAACTTGCACGCACGATGGTGAAGAAAAGGCGGCGCTGCTTTTGATGGAGAAGACGCATTTCTCGCCGCAGTTCATCGCTACGATCGAGATGGGTCTATCGCATGCCCTTTCTCGTATGGAGAGCATTGGACAAAATGACATTTACACCTGGGTTTTTGGATGGCAAGCCGCGGCCAAGGACGAGCAGGCGCAAATAAAAATGACGCTAATCTGCCCGGCCTCCGATGAACTAATTGCCAAGTACTCTACACCGGAGCGTCGCATGGTTCTGGAGACCCCGCATATGTACAAAACTGTGACGAAGCCATGGATTGACTCAATTCCTACGTCCAAAACAGCTTGGGTGCGCAACATCCTACAGGGTGTCTCGGAGCAGGAGTCGGTCCTGTACAGCGATGAGGATCCCAAGTCGGGCTTTGTGCTACTGCCCGACATGAAATGGGACCGTCGGTCTCTCTCTTCACTGTATCTTGTGGCAATTGTGCGCGACGAATCGCTCAAGACCATTCGCGACTTGACCAAGCAGCACATTCCTCTTCTCCGCAAGATCCAGGCGGCTGGCGCGCACGTTGCTCGAGACACGTTTGGCCTACCTCCTGCCAGTAAGGATGGCTCAGCGACACCACTACGGTGCTTTTTACACTATATGCCAACCTACTTTCACTTGCACGTTCATTTACTTTCGGCGAACTTTACGTCGCACCCTGGCGCCCTTGTGGGCCAAGCCCATCTGCTTGAAGACGTGATCAGCCTGCTGGAACTAGGAGTGGCCTTTACAGATCGTACTATGGGGTATGCTATGGCGGATGGGCACCCGCTGCTGCATGCTTTGCAAGGTGCGGGGTTTGCTCAATAGGTGCGTGGAGACCCAAGTAATCAGATATGGATCTAAGTAGCTCTAATCTGCCAACCTCTACAAGTACGACCCTATAACTCAGTCGGTTAGAGTGTGGAGCTAATACGAGATGTTACTCCAAAGTCGCCAGTTCGAGCCTGGTTAGGGTCAGTGTACTACCTTTTTGTTCAGTTGGTGACCCATACTCGCGTGCTTATGTCTAGTCCTACATAGATGTCGAGGCCGCGCCAGACTCTCTTGAAGTGCCAGATACGTTGGGCGCGTCCGACGCTTTTGTTGTATCCGACGCCTTTGGCGTGACCGTTGCTTCGCGCGCCTGCGCGCCTGTTACGTCCTTCTTGGCCAACGGACGGTCGCCGGGAGGCACGGTTGTTTTCCGGACGATTCCAAGCGCATTGTCCTTTCCGCGCTTGCGTTTTGCTGGGGCATCTGTGCGCTTGGGGATGGTGGGAATTATCTTGTCCGCTACCGGTGCCGCAGCTGCTGTGCCCTTAGTCTCTGTAGCGCTGAGCGTCAACCACATATACGCACCGCCGGAAACGCTCGAGCTCCTTGGCCTCCTCGTTCCGCTTCGTTTCTTCGCGTTTCTGACGGGCCCGGTGAATATCAGCGAGGAACTGCGACTCGCTCTCGTCGAGGCCTCGGAACTGGTTGCGCAGCTTGAACATTTCCTCCAGCTTTTCGTCCTGTATCGCTTTCGCCTCCTGAAGGCGCTGGCGTAAGTGCGAATGCGACGCACCTCGTAGAGCGGGCGCGGATCGTACGTCTCGTCGACCGGTGCGGGCGGTGGCTCTTCGCCGATCCTGCGCATCAGCCGGCCTTATACGTACCGTGCATACGCCTCCCTTATCTCCTTCTCGCGGCGTTTCTGCGAGTCACTGAGCTCGTTCTGCGAGACAAACTGCGGCGCCGGGTTGCCAGCCGCGCTGCTCATGGCGGGGGAGCGTGATGGCCCCGATTCGCCCGATCTAGCAACGCCGCTCGCGCGCGTGACTTGGCTATGGCCACCGAGGACCCCGCCTCGCACGAGGGCGAGGAGTTGGTGCGCTTTGAGCGCGCGGATGCCTACAAAGCGAAGCAGGAACAGTTCTTATACCTGCTTACCCAGGAATCAGGCGATCCTGCGCCCCTCCTGCGCGAGCTCGTGAGCGAGGTACGCTGCGCCTCTCACCGCAGATCGACTTGTACCAGGAGCAGGCCTACCTCCTTGACCCGTACCTCGAGTCACTCGTTGTGCCGCCCGCCCATGCACTGCGAGACCTAGTGCTCGTGTGCACGGATGATGCGGAGGCTTTGCGCCGCATGGGCCTCGCGGCGCGCCTACTCTACACGTACACCAAGGTACGCGGTGCCAAGCTCGTAGCGCGCCTCCTGCCGCAGGACGCGCGCGATCTACCGCGCCTGCTAGGCTTCATCGAGGGTCTCGTCAATGCACCAGCACCTTGGGAGCTTGTGTATGTGCTGCTTCTCTGGCTTGGTCTCCTCGCCCTCTTGCCGTTTGCGCTCGACACAGGCTCTGTGTCGCTCGCGCGCCGCATGGACGAGGCCGCGCGTGCGTACCTCGGGCGGCCCGGCAAGGAGCGCGATGCGGCAAGTGCGCTGCTCGGCCACCTGTACCGTCGGCGCGAGTCATCGGCGTCCACACTAACTGCGTTCCTGCAGTGGGCACAGTCGCACATGCGGACGACGCACTCGCCGTTCCTTGCGACGGGTCTCCTGCAGACACTCTGCGCGATTGTCAAAAACTGTGATGCGGCGCTCGTGGCGGCGCACTACGATGACCTCGCCGCTCTGCTCGCCCTTTTCGCACCATGGGCACCGCGCAGCATGCTCGTCGAGCACTACCGCATCAAGCTCACCGGCCGCATCACACTCGCCCTCCTCGAGCATGCGCCGACGGTCGACGAGCGCATCGATGGCCATGTCGGCGCGCTCCTCGGCGCACTCTCGCGCCCTGATTCGCGCGTGCGGTACAGCGGCGCCAAGGCACTCGCACGCATTGAGGCGCGTCTCCCCCACGACTTGCGGCAGCAGCTGCTCGATGCTCTGTTTTCACTGCTCGCTGCGCACATTCCCGCGGCGTCCGTGCCGCCTGCCGCACTCGCCGCGGAGCCTGCGCCCTTCGCGATGGACGTTTGTGCGGCGCTTCGCACCACCGACCTGCATGCCGTCTCCGAGCACACATGGCATGGTGTCCACCTCGCGCTGGCGGAGCATGTGCGCCGCGGCCATATACCCCCTGCGCAATACTCCCGGCTGCTCTACTGGGTGCTCACGGTACGTCGACGTACTAACGCAGGGCCTCGCCTTGGACTTGCGCCGCGCCACCGGCTCGACCGGCTCGAGCGTGCGTGACGCGGCGTGCTATGTGCTCTGGGCCCTTGCACGCGCGCGCGACCCGGCAATTCTAGCGCCGTACGTTGTGCCTGTCGCACAGTACCTCGTCCTTACCATGACCACGGACCGCGATGTGTGCATCCGCCGCGCTGCGAGCGCCGCGTTCCAGGAGTGGGTCGGCCGCACAACCAGTGTGCCGCATGGTATTGACGTATTGCGCCGTACCGACTTTGCTGCGGTCGGCTCTCTCCGCCACGCCCTCGGCACCTGTGCGCCGGCGCTCGCGCAACACGCCGTGTACCGCGCGCCCCTCTTACACCATGTCCTCACCGTCTCGCTCGTACACTGGGACCCGGTCGTGCGCACACATGCGGCGCAGGGCCTCGCAGGGATCGTGGCACATGAGGCCGCGCTGCGCTCCGACACGATACGCACACTCGCGGCGCGCACAGCCTCCATGGACACGACCGTCGTGCACGGCGCCCTCCTCGGCCTTGAGGCACTCGTGCCTGAGAAAAGTGATCAGCGGACATGCCTCAACGCTACATGGCGCCTCTCACCGCGCCTGTGGACCGCGCCAGGCAGCGCGGCGGTGCTCACCGGTGCGTGTCGCCTCGTGCGGGCGTGTGCGCCGGCTCTCGAAGCATCCGACACAGCGCCCGCCGAGGCCCTGCTTGGCGCCGCGAGCGCGCGGCCCGAGCTGGATGTGCAGGCGGCCGCCGCGGACGTATGGCTCGTCATGCCTACGGAGAGTGCCGCTGTGCAGGTGTACATGCGCCGCGCCCTGGCATGGGACATGACGCCCGAAGAGCAAGGGACTGCTGTGCGTGTTCTCGGCCGCCAGCATGGCTGGGATGCCGAACGACTCGACCTGCTGTGCGCGCTGCTTGATCCAGCATCGTCCCGCTACGCTGCGGCCGTGGAGCTGCGGTGCGCCGCGGCTGCTGCGCTCGCGCACTTGGATGGAGCGCCTGCACGCCGCCTGCGTGTGCTCGTGCAGGGCCTACGTGACGTTTCGACGGACGAGCGCGGTGATGTCGGCTCGTGGGTGCGTCTGGCATGCCTACAGGGCTGCGCGCACATTCTGTACAGCACGCCTGTCGACCCGGCGCTCCTGGCCGAGGTGTTTGTCCCGATGGTGGGTATGCTCATGGAGCGCATCGATGCCGTGCGAGTGCAGGCGTGCGAGGCGCTCCGCAACGTGGTGCATGCGTGTGCAGTGCCGTGCCGCAACACGCTCATGCCCCTCCTGGCGGAGCCGGCCGCGTGGCGCGATGCCCATGCGGCCTTTGCCGCGTTCGTGCCGTGTCTCGCGCTCGATGTGTACCGTGTCTCGCTGCTTACAACGCTTGTGCGCACTGCGGGAGGGCGCTCCGAAACGTCCCGGCGCGATGCGGGCGCGGCGTTGATTGCCTGGGCGCTCGACGCGCGTCTTGACGCTGTGCGCGATGCGTTTGCGCAGCTCGCTACCCTCTTTGCCGCCCACGCGCGGGACAACCGCGTGGCGGTGCCTGTGCTGCAGACTATCGTGCTCCTCATGGACGGCGACGTGCATCGAGAGCGCGACGTCGAGGCCGAGTACGTACCGCCGACTGACCTAGACTCGCGCGCTTGGTGCCCCGGGCGTGTGCCCATGTGGCGCAGGTGAAGAGCGTGCCGCGTGCGCTCGCCACAATGCAAATGTACGTGGCTGCCCTAACACCAGCTGTGTGCGGTCACTACCGCTCCGCACGCTGCAGGCACCGGCGCTGGCATGCATCGAAGCATGCCTTGCGCACCGGTACCCGGCGGTGCGTGTACAGACGAGTGAGCAATTGTACATGGGCCTAGACGACTATGTCGGTAAGGAGGGTCACGCAGCGGTGGCCACACGGCTGCTCGAGACCGCATGGTACGTGCCCCAGCTGACCGCAGGTCCACCGATGCAGGCGATGTTTTCGAGTCTGCCGCCGCCGTTGTGCAGGGGATCCAGACCTTATTGTAGTCCTTAGGCTTCTCCATAAAAGGCGCGGAGCGCGCGCTCAGCTCCATCGTACTCTTTCTTGACGGTGGAAACGGCCTCACGGAGGCGGTCGAGCGCAACATCGTTCGGCAGGGGCGTCGTGCCGTCCGCCTCATGGCATTTGCCGTAGTGTTGTATCGCCTCGCAGCTGTTCCGTACCTTGATGACACCGACGGCTGCCGACGAGCCCTTGAGAAAGTGGCCCAGCTCCGAGAGCTCCGAGAGCGCATTTTGTGCACTGGCGTCAGTCAGAGCTACGTACAGCGCAGCATCCATCTTTTCAAATGTGTTTTCCGCCTGCTCAAAGTAGTTCCACACGAGGCTGCGACTAAACTCGTGGTCGTCCTCGTCCATCTCCAAGAGCTGATCAAACACTTCAATATCAATCACATCTTCTGGTAGCGTAGAGGCGTCTTCCTGTGTCTGAGATGAGTGGCTATTACGCACGCCTGGTCCACTCATGGTCCGCAGCCGACGGTCGATCGCCGCGCCCGCCTCGTGGGTTCAAAAAGCCACGTGGCCAGGGGCCGTGCGCTACGGGCCTGCCAAACGCGGCACCCGTTCTTCTACCTCCACGGCCATGTCCAGTTCGCAGCCCATCCCGTCCAATCCCTTTACGGCGGCGATGGACGCTGTGCCCGAGGCAATGGTGCACTCAAGTGTTGCCAATGAACTTGCTGGCCTCGACATGTCGTCTGCGCCCGCGCAGCCGCCCATGGGCACCAAGAATCCATTCCTGATGCAACCATCTAGCGATGCCAAGCCGGCTGAGGCGACGAGCACGCTGATGCCTGCGCTCGGCGCTCCTGTGGCGTCGACCAACAAGGGTGGTGAAGAGCCACTGAACTACCTGGCTTCGGGTGTCTCGCCCGCCACCGCTCCTCAGCAGGACATTTTCATGAACTCATACCCGGTGCCCATGCACGGCGAGACGTCGACGACCCATGCCACTTACGGTGCATACGCCTCGGAGGGTGCCACGGGGGATGTATACGCCTCGGAGGGTGCCACGGGGGATGTATACGCCTCGGAGGGTGCCCCGGGAAATGCATACGCCTCGGAGGGTGCCACGGGGAATGCATACGCTTCGGAGGGTGCCACGGGGAATGCATACGCTTCGGAGGATGCCACGGGGAATGCATACGCTTCGGAGGATGCCACGAGGAATGCATATGCTTCCGAGGGTGCCGCTGCACCGGCATCCGCCTCGGTCCCGTCGGGCGTGACCAACTCGACGCAGTGGTCGCTCAAGGACGTGTTTTGGCACGGTCGAGAGACCAAGATTATTATGGAGAATGAGCTGGGCCCCTGCTCGCTCATTTCTCTGTGCAACTGCCTGCTGCTTGAGCGTCGCCTCAAAATCGTCCCGGCTGACCGCCCCGCGGTGACGTACGGTTATCTGTCGAACCTGCTCGCTGAATACCTGCTCGAGGCCAGCACGGCCACGGACCCGTCGAACGAGCTGGGACAGGTACTTAATGCACTACCATCGCTGCTGCGCAACTTTGAGGTGGACGTCTACTTCGATGCGCCGAACAAATTTGGCGCAGATCCGCTCACGCACCGCTCCGCGGAGCTTTCTCTGTTCAGTATTGCCGATGTGTCGCTGTTGCATGGCTGGCTCGCTGATCCGTCTGATTCGGAGACGTTTGAGGCCCTGCGCGCTATTGGCAGCTACGGCCGCGCGATGTCGTCGTCACTGGCGAACGCGAGTGAGCCTGTGCGTGCTTTTATCCAGTCGACACCGTCGCAGGTCACACCGTACGGTATCGAGGCGATGAAGTCCGTGCTGGCCCCCGGTCAGGTTGGTGTATTTTTGCGCAATGCGCACCTCTACGTTCTCTACCACCGCCGGGCCGAGGAGGGTATGAGTGGCGGTCCCCAGCTGTTCACGCTCGTTACCGACCGCGCGTACCTGATGGACGATGCGATCGTGTGGGAGAGCCTCGACCACGCGCAGGGAATGCCGCAAAGCTACTACGATGCCAACCTAGTCCCCGTATCCGGCGAGCTGTCGACTGGCGCGGGCACGACCGAAGAAGACGACTATGCTCTCGCGATGCGGCTGCAGGGACAGGAGCGCGATCGCGCGCTCGCCTACCGCAGCGCATTTAAGGAACGCGCTGATGCACGACGCAAATACAAGGAAGAAAACAAGTCCTCGATCAAAAAGTTTATGGCCAAAGTGCACAAGAAGGACAGCGACAAGATGTGCACGATCATGTAACCTCTCTCTGATAATCACGTGAATAGTTTTGGTAGTGAAGATGAAAGCGCCCTGATCCTCCGACGTGACCGCCACCATGACGGACGCTTCGGAGAACTTTGACGTGATCCTGACCAAGTACAAGACGGCCGGTGACATTGCTGCGCAGTCGATCCGCGCTGTCGTTGAGGCTGTACAGCCCGGCAAGAATGTGCTCGAGCTCATGACCCTCGGTGACGAGGCCGTGGAGCAGGGCACCAGTGCTGTGTTTAAGGACAAGAAGATGAGCAAGGGTCTTGCGTTCCCAACCACCATCTCGATCAACCAGGTGGTGTGCAACTACGCGCCACTCCCGAGCGACGACGCCTCGAAGACCGCGCTCAAGGAGGGCGATGTCGTCAAGATCCAGCTTGGCGCACACATTGACGGCTACCCCTCGGTGCTCGCCGAGACCGTGGTCGTGGGCGCCAAAGCCGAGGCACCCGCGACTGGCCGCGTGGCCGACGTCATCAAGGCCGCCCATACGGCTGCGGACGTGGCGATTCGCCTCATGCGCCCGGGCATGCTGAACCACGACATTGCGAAGCAGATTGAGCTCTCGCTTAAGGACTTTGATGTGCGTGGTGTGGATGGTATTCAGACGAACCAGTTCGGTAAGGACGAGATCAGCGGCAAGAAGAAGATCGCTTTCGGCGGCGATGGCTCGTCGCGCCCCGACGCTTGCAAGCTCGAGGAGAACGAGGTGTACGGCGTGGACATTATCGTCACCACCTCGCCTGAGGGTAAAAGCAAGTCGGATGACGCATTCACGTCAATTTTCCGCAAGACGAACGCGACCTATCTGCTCAAGATGGCCACTTCGCGCAAGGTGTTCTCGGAAATCCAGAAGAAGGCGGGCGCTTTCCCCTTCAACCTCCGTGCACTCGAGGACGAGAAGCGCGCGCGTATGGGCGTACAGGAGTGCTCAAACCACGGCCTAGTGACGCCGTTCCAGGTGCTCGTTGACACGACCGCCTCGGCGATCACCGCGCAGGTGTTCTTCACCGTGGCGGTGAGCGCCAAGGGCGCGATTCGCCTGACCCCCGCGCCTTCGTGGTACTCAGCGGACAAGGTGAAGAGCGAGAAGGAGGTCACGAACGAGGAGATCAAGGCCCTACTGGCCACGAGCGTTCGTCAGACCAAGAAAAAGGCCAAGAAGGCGTCGACAGAGGCCCCGGCTGCATAGTGGTACAGTACTAGGAGTCGCTACATTCTTGGATGCGCCGGATGCCCATCTCGAGAAGCGCGAGCGAGCTCGCCACAGGGTCCTGCGGCGCCTGCTTCGCTACGTACGCCTGCCAGTCGGCCACCCACGTAGTCAGCGGCAGCACAAACCGCTCGTACAGGCGCGCATACTCCCGCTCCTCACGCAGACCTGTGTAGTTGTGGGACGCATCCCGCACCACCACGAAGTAAAAGAGCGAGCAGCATTCCTGCAGGTAGGTCTGGTGCTGCGCCAAGTATGTCGCCAGCTCGCTGAGATAATCCACGGCCGTTGCGTCGTCCGGCGCCGGTGGCGCTGGGCGTGAGTGGGGCAAAAGAAACAGGGCCTTGTTCCACGCACGCCACAGCCGCCCGTCCGTGAGCAACTCGTCCTTAGGGACCTGCCCCGACTCGAGCCGCTCAATGCGCACCGCACACACCTCACGCACGAGGTGTACCGTCGACCCACGCAGCGGCGCGGGCGCCTCGGGCGCCATCATCTCACGGATCAGGTGCAGCGTCGCCTCGTCGGAGCTGTGGTCCCGCACAAGGCGCGTCGTCACCGCAAACGCACGAGCACGTAGGCGCGACAGGGGCGCGTAGTTTGCGATCAGAGCCATTCCGCGCACCACATAGGTCACACACTCGTCGTCCAGCACCTGTCGCGCACGCGCATCGCACGGGAGTGCATCAATGGCCCATTGCACAAACGTGACGAGCGCGTCACACAAACCCGTGTCCTGTGTGCGCGCGAGCGTATGCTCCGACGCAGGCACGTCCAGCGGACACAGCCTAGGCAGCAGTGCACCTGGCAGAACATGCCCCAGACGCCCTAGCAGCTCGCGCGCCGTGTCGGCACTCCAACGGCGCGGCTCGGCCAGCACGTGGCGCGATTGTGTCGCGACACGCAAACGGTCACGAGAACGATCCTTGATGTGCGCCATGAGACTCTCGTATGCCAGCTGGTGCACCAGCAATACAAAATCTTGCTCGGGGTGTGATGCAGCGAGCGTCTCGCGCACGGAGCGCGTCGAATCTGCCGGGCCGAGACAGCGGGCCCCCATGTCGAGGCCCAGCTGGTCGTAGGTCTTGCGCACAATGTTCCACACGGTGATACGCTTCGATACGCCCTCGGAGCTGTACGACTGCTCACACAGGAGGACTCCCTCGCTGCCCTGCACATGGCCTGTCGCACGTGGGAGGAATGGGATCAGCGCATAGAGGCCATCCACCAGCACCTGCTCGAGGCTCGGTCGGTCGTCGCCTTCCATCTGCTGCGCCAGCGATTCGAGACCAAGGACAAGTTCACATAACACAACAGCAGCCTGCGTCGCCAGCTCTTCCGCGGCATCGACCTCCTCTAGTGTACCTAGCGCGTCTGCAATCACTTCTTGATACACGCTCGGCGAAAGTAGGCCCAGCACCGAGTCCAACAGGGACTTGGGGCGCCGTGTGCGCACCGCGGGGAACAGGTTTGCGAGGCGCTGCAGCTGGCCGAGCACCGCCTGCACCAGCATCGCACCATCACGCGCAAGGACCGTGGCCACATCCACCGCGGGTGAGCCAGCGGCGTCCTCGTGCGAGCGCCATGCAAGCCCCAAGCGCTCAATCTGTTCCTGGAAGCCTAAGCACATCTCCTTGGCACTGCTGCATGCACTAAACCGCTCCAGCACCGCCAATGCGAGGCTGCCCGTATTAGACGCGTTTGGCTTCTCCGGATGCATCGGGCTATCATGCACGCCCACCAGCGCTAACGCAGGTCCCAGCACATCGAGCGCCCGGAAATTGAGCTCGCTCATCTGTCGACGCAGCGCCTCGCTGTCCTTGCTCTGTAGAGAATGTTCGAGACGCCGGTTCAGGCGCTTGACCAACATATACAACTGCTTGGCATACACATCATCCGTGTCTTGGCGTCCCGGCGTCGTTCGCCGCTCAAGCAACGAGCGACATGTACTCTCAATCGCATCCAGGGACGTTGCCAGTTCATGCGGCCCGATCAGGTCCATCCGTGGCTCCGGCGTCGTATTGCCGGACCCCGTCCGGGGCGATGCTTGCGTGCCATCCATTGGCGACGTAGCATGTATATGACGCGTTGATGGGTCTGCTTTCAGCACGCCTCCATTGCTTAGCGCACCTCGCACGTAGGGCAAGGCGCGCGCGTCCGATACATACACATGCACCACACCCGACGAGGGTCTCGGGGTGCGTGAGTGGCTGTGACGGCGTGAGCGCGGCGAGTCCACGATTGTCGCAGGGGGAAGGCGGTCCACATGTGTATCAATGCGCAGGTCCGGTTCTTCCGTGTTGCTTCTCCACGTGGACATCTTGGGACTAGGAGGGACCACAGCCGTGGACAGACGGCGCTGCAGGGCAGCCGCGACCATCTCGGGCGTTGGTGCCTCCCACTCCTGTGGCAACGGCGTATCAGTACCGCGGGGAAAGGATACAATCATATTAAACACGAGCATCTTGAGCGGTCCCTGTTTCCCCGACGGCCCACTGCTGGGGCGTACCGAGTCATCCTTGGCATTAGGATCGATAGCGCGCGCCGGTAATTTGACGAGCTCCTCTGGCTCCGTGCGCTGGGCTACCATAGACCAGAGTGCCTGCATAATCTGCGATAATGTACCTGGTGTCTCTTCCTGTGCCAATTCGACCACACACTGGAATACACAAGAGAGGCCAGGGTGGCCCCGCGACAGCTCGGCACCTGGATCAAGCCAAGGCAGTGTGTAGTACAATATGCCTGCACAACGGAGGCAGTACTTGATGAACGATAGTACACGCCTGCTGGGCTGCTGCGAAGTATTAAGCAGGGTGATCATAGCATACTCCTGGTCCATAGGCAGTGGCATATCAGGTGGGTGAACCGAGCCGACTTGCTTCGTCAGCAGCAGTGGAAGTACCATGGCATGCTGCGGCGGCGCTGGCACAAACGACGTGCATTTCAGCTCGCGTCGAATGCGCGTATCAGACAAGGCAAGCTTCTCTTGGATACGGTCAGCAATGCGCACAAAACTCTCCATGCGCCGTTCTCCGTGGATATCGAGCAAAGCCGTAATGTCTTTGCGCATCTGAGAGTCGGGGATCGTCGCTAGCATCTTTTTGGCACGACTTCCCATCGCCGAGGGTGACGTGTGTGACGTACCCAATGGATAACGCACACCTGTCAAGCAGCGCAAAAGTGTGATACCACACGTCCATGCATCGACCTCAGGACCCCAGTAGGCGACCGTGCCAGGTGGTTGCGAGAGTGCCGTGACAATTTCGGGGCAATGAAACGCGGGACTCCCACAACACGTCGTCAGCTTTGCATGACTGCGGCTAAAGTGCGTCGCCAGACCAAAGTCGAGTAGCTTGAGGTGCAGCGTCTCCGGATGCACTAGCACATTCTCTGGTTTCACGTCCCGGTGACACACACGTAGCGGCGTGTGGATGGCGCGGAGCGCCATCACAAGCTGGTCGAACACTTTTTCTGCCACATCCGCAGGAAGAACGGGGCCCGGCTGCGGCGTATGCGCCGAGACGCTAGACTGGGCCGGAGGCTTTGTACCCAGTCGCGCCACAAGTGCCTCTAGCGTCACGTAGCCATCCAAATACTCTTCCACGAGATAAAAGTGCCCAGGCGTACGGATCGTTTCCACGACGTCAACCAGGTTCGGATGCGGCGGAAGCTCGGCTAGTAGCGCCGGCTCACGTAACAGGCGCGTAGCCACCAGCTCATGGTGAGGAAAGAGAGGGGTATGTTTCACCGCAAAACGTTGCCCGTTCTTCACTGCCAGGTACACGGTGGAGAAACGGCCACGACCAAGCGTCTTTGGTAGGATCGTGTACTCACACAAGCCCCAGTCAAGGAGCCTGTCCATACCAACCACTTCCTGTGGTTCATGTGTCTGTGATAACACCTCTTCTAAAGCTGGCACAACCTCGGGGGCGCTCCAAGTAAACCGGTCCAGCTTGGAGGACCGTTTAACGCGCAGATCCTCGTACCACAGAAGAACATGGCTTCCTGCACCTCGTGTTCTGTCCCATTCTTCGCGTTCACGTCTCCTTGCATTCGCCTGTTGTGTAGCAATGTAAGATCTCGAGTTACGGCCGCGCGGCTTTCGGGCGCTCAAGGCCGAGGCGCCTTCAGTTGACTTGCCTGCAGGCTGCTTTGTTGGGGTATTTTTTAGTGTTTCCTTTGTTTTATGATTATCTGGGCCCTGATTGTCGCTTGTGCTGGTCTCGCAATGCCCAGGGACCATACCGAAGCACAGGAAGCCTTTCTGCAGCGGCGCGGGAGGTCCCAGTCGTAGGATTGCCTCGGCGCTGTTTCGTCGTTATAAAGGGCTATGATTGGCCGAAAAAAGTTTACACCAAAAATATACACAGATAAGGCAGGTGGCTTGTCGCTGCCAGCCACGGTGTTTAGCTTCATCTCAGGCATTGTGCGTTTCGTCCAGCGAGCTGCTTCTGCTAAGAGATGCCCGCTACTGCGCTCTGTGACCGCCTTTTCATAGTGCCCTAGTCAGACTCAAAACCCTTCACATCATCATCATTGCGGTTCGACTCTTGGCGTGCTGGCGGGCTACCCGCACATCTACTACACGAGCAGGTGGAACGGGAGCTTGAGTCATCCGATACCGTAGGCGCTGGGCGCTTTAGGCGGTTTTGGTGGGATGGTGGCACAGATACCTGCATCTGCTTGCGAAGCCGCTCGCGTTCTCGCTCCTCCAGTATGCGGTCTGCTTCACCAGATCTAAATCAGCGGTACAGCACCTACCGCTGAATATCTCGCTCCTTCCACGGCGTCGGGCGCCATTGCTTTTCGAGAACAGGATTATTCAATACCTGAGTCCGTGTGGGCCGCCTCTTGTATGGCCTAGGGTTCTTGCACTCATAGATAGCATGTCCTGGCTTTTCGCATCTCTGGCATACTCGCGATTCTCTGCCGCTTTCATCGCGTCCGACAGGTACGCGCGACGGGTACATGCGTGATATCGGAGGACGAGCATCGTATGCCCAGGTTATGCTTACATAATCACACGACCGTGCGTTCGAGAGGCTTCTAGGTCCCTGGACGACTGGTGGGGGATGTCTACATAAACCTGCGACGCCACCCGGCACACAGGCCATTACCGTATGTTACGATTGCAGAATACCTCTGTAACGAAACTGGCACGGACTCAACCGGCGCGTATCATTAAACGTACGCGTGTGGCAGCCGTGTCGCACACTTCATATCAGCTTGCGCGCGTCGGCTGCTCCATGCCGCGCCAGCTCCATACCTCATCCGTTCGGTGGCAACAACCACCAGGCGGGGGTGGATTTCCAGGTATGCGCATGAATATGCAGGGACAACAACCGCAACCGGGAGAGACACTGGCGCAGTACTCGCAAGACCTGACCAAGCTAGCTAAAGAAGGAAAACTGGATCCTGTCATTGGCCGCGACAGTGAAATTCGCCGTGCAATCCAAGTCCTGTCGCGACGGACCAAGTGCAATCCTGTGCTGGTTGGACCGGCCGGTGTGGGCAAGACGGCTGTCATGGAGGGCTTGGCCCAGCGGATTGCCAACAAGGAAGTACCAGAATCATTGCAAGACAAGCGTGTCTGTGCCTTGGACCTGGGCGCCCTCCTTGCGGGTGCGTCTTTCCGTGGTGCCTTTGAAGAACGTTTCAAGGCTCTGCTAGGCGATATTGAGGCGGAAGAAGGCAAAGTAATTGTCTTCATTGACGAGCTTCACATGCTGCTGAACCTCGGCAAGGCCGAGGGTTCTGTGGATGCAGCCAACATGATGAAGCCGCTGTTGGCGCGCGGTGCGCTTCAGTGCGCAGGTGCCACCACTTACGATGAATACCGCAAGTATATCGAGAAGGATCCTGCCCTTGCGCGTCGGTTCCAGGCTGTGACTGTCCTGGAACCCACACCTGAGGCCACAATTGCCATCCTACGTGGCTTGCGCTCTCGCTACGAAGTGCATCACGGTGTTGGCGTCAGCGACGGTGCCCTTGTCACTGCCGCAACGTATGCGTCTCGTTACCTGACGGAGCGGAAGCTACCTGATTCGGCTATCGACCTGCTGGACGAGGCCATGTCGGCGCTGCGTCTTCAGCAAGAAAGCAAGCCCGAGGCGATCGAGATTCTAGACCGAGATATACTTACGCTTCAAATTGAGCTTGAATCGCTTCGCCACGAAAGCGACCCCCTCTCCTTGGAACGCAAGAAGGTCGTGGAGCAGGAGCTGCAAGAGAAGCGCGCTGAGAGTGGAGTACTCACCTCTTCTTGGATGGAGGAGCGCAGCAAGTTGGATCAACTTAAGTCTGTCAAGGAGCAGCTGGAGCAAGCGCGCATTGAGTTGGAGCGCGCTACTCGTGAGGGCAACTTTCAAAGGGTCGCTGAAATCCAGTATGGTCGAATTCCCGAACTGGAGAAGCAGATTCCGACAGAGGAGGAACTCAATGAGAAACGCAAAGGACGCATGCTTCATGACCGTGTTACCAGTGACGATATCGCCGCTGTCGTGGCAAAAATGACGGGTGTCCCCGTGCGAAATTTGCTCCGTGGCGAGCGCGAGCGCCTGATGGGTATTGAGGATTCTTTGCGGAACCGGATCGTTGGTCAGGACGAAGCGCTTAGCTCCATTGGCGAGGCTGTACGTCTGAGTCGTGCTGGCCTACATTCCTCCAGGCGTCCCCTCGCGTCTTTTATGTTCTTGGGTGGCACCGGTGTCGGCAAGACCGAGGCTGCCAAGGGTCTCGCTCAGTTCCTCTTTGATTCGGAGAAACTAATCCAAATCAACTGCTCCGAACTAAGCGAGGCGCACTCTGTAAGCAAACTTGTGGGTGCGCCTCCTGGCTATGTTGGCCATGAAGACGGCGGGCAGCTCACTGAGCAGGTGCGACGACAGCCATATTCAGTGGTACTGTTTGACGAGATTGAAAAAGCGAACCGCAGCATTCACACGCTTTTGCTTCAAATTTTGGACGAGGGCCGCCTGCAGGACTCTCAGGGTCGCCAAGTGGACTTCCGTCAGACCATCATTATCCTGACCTCGAACGTGGGTGCCGACGTACTCTATGAGCCAGGCTCTACGGACGAGGAGGGTCATGTTACTGATGAATCGCGTGTTAAGGTGATTGAGGACGTGAAGCGTGCCTTCCCGCCTGAGTTGCTCAACCGTCTTGACGAGCAAATCATCTTTAATAACCTGGCTCCCAAGACGCTCGAGAATATTGTATCTATCCGACTAAAGGAGGTTGACCAGCGGCTCCATGACAAGCGCATCGTGCTCCATGTGACTGACGAGGCTTGTCGCTGGCTGGCAAAGAAGGGCTACGAGCCAGCATATGGCGCACGTCCACTGAACCGTTTGATTCAAAAGCGCCTGTTGAATCCACTGGCGTCGCACCTTATACAAGGCAAGGCCAAGGAGGGCGACACTATTGAAGTGGATCTCGATGCAGCTAAGGATGATCTCTCGCTTCATGTTGTGGCTGGTCCCGAGCACAAGTAGGATGTATATGTAGAAACGTATATTTATGATATCATCTAAGGCGGTGGCCACACATCTAGCAGGCGATTTAGCAACGCTGAGGCATCACTAAAAGGCACCGCAAGTAAGCGTCCAAATAGGGGCGTTTCGTAGGAGTCGGCAGCATCGCGGGGTGCTGGGAATCGATAGGTGTATGAGTGTGAGGCAAATTCGCGGATCAGTTCATCTTCAGGGTGAAAAGAGCCCAGGCCATCATCATGCGACCCTGCAGCACGCTTTTTGTTTGTCACAGGCTTCCCGAGCGCTGCGGCCGCTGCATCGGCGGGATGAGCGTGCTCACCACCAGCTTTGCGCTTGCGGGCACCAGCCAGACCTGTAGGCTCGTCATCCTCGTCTCCCTCCTCCAGGGCATCCGCAGAAAATGCACGAGAAAATATAATCAGGTGAGAAGGCTTGGGCGACCAAGTCTCTTGCAGAGACCCTTCCACTTCCTCTAGCAGCATCCGCAAGAGCGGTGGCATCACCTGAGGTGGGAGATTGATCATCCGCTCATGCAGTACAAACAAATGCGGCTTGCTTTCAGAGGCGCTCTTTAGCAAGTCCAGGAACGGCTTTGCCGAGGCGGCTTTGTTTAGCTGCGTCATAAAGTACGTCTGCAGGAGTTCGGAGGCAGGCGACGCAGGCCCCAGCATCACGGCGCTGATCACTGCGTAGGGATCGTGTACCTGTTCAATATCATCCACCTTGATGACCGTGCCAATTCCCCGTGTCATGCCACTTTGGATCACATGGTCTGCCAAAACGCCCAAGTCCATCTGAGGGGCATGTGTGTAGAACATCTGCTGGAACAGGCGCTTCAGGGCCTGGAAATCGATCTCACTTGGCGCCTGAAAGTCAAACTCGACATTTATCACATCCTAGAGTGAGACGAAAGTACATACGATATCTTCCTCGGAATCGCTTGACGGCTCAGCAGGCGCACCGCGCGTGCCTGCACTGTGCGAGGCGCTCATAGCGACGAGACACCAAGCAGCTTCCTGACCGACCGCAAAATCTTGCCACGTGCGTATCGTTGCCTGGGTGCCGGACCTGCCTATCACAAGCCCCAATCTGTCCTGGACATGCATAAGGCTGCATATGTCCCTTTCCATCGCACCCGCTTACTCGGAGGAACTCGCCCTCTACGAGTCGCATCAGGGAACGGCTTTACAGTTCTCTCGCATCCACGCACATATCCGCTGTAGCGCTTGGCCTGCATGTCGGTCCCCAGTGAAGGGGAGCGATCCTCTCTTTCCCCTCCGAACGCATATTATGATGCTACCCATACGATACGACCAGCTCGTCCTGTTTCGCGTGCCGCTCAGACCAATATGACGCTAGGTACACCTGCGCCGTCAGAGTTTCCCTCGTCCTCTCATTACGAGGCGGGTCCAACGAATTTTTCGTATGCACACGCAAATGGCCCGTCTTCCGTCCCTGCTATGGACCCATCTGGCACTTCCTATCATTACTTGGATGCCAACACTCACGTATCGTCACAAACCCCTGCCGATTCACAGAGTGGTGTACTGACCCTCGTACCCTCCTCGAACCATCCCCCGCAATCCCCCCCTGCTCCGCTGGGTCCTACGGCCCTGACTCCCTTGTCTGCACGGATTTCCCCCCCTCCCCCCTTGGTGCCTGAATCCCAAACATCGAACAGCCTTTCGAGGCCGAATGCGGCTGCGCCGCCAGCTCCGAAGAAACAGGAGGCTGTACCGGCCCGACCAAAGCCGGCACCTCCAATGCACGAGCGATCCTTGCTGCGCAAGCTCTTGACTTTTTTTACATGTGGCCTGGCTTCGTCCACGGTCACGGCTGCACTGGATGGCCCCTCTCAGGAGGCACCTCGTCCTGCGATAAAGTCATCCTCTGCACAGTCAGTGTCACTGCCTGGACCTGGAGCCAAGGATCCTTCACGATGCGACTCAACGCCGCCATCGTCAGAGACAACACAACCACGAGCGGCCTCCTCCATGTTTACGGCACCTGTGTCTTCCGATACCATAACAGGGCAAGAGCGCAACTCGCTGATGCCCGGTAGCGTCTCGTTCCGGAACTCATTGAACAGGAACAGCATGGCAACCACTGTTACATCACAGAGCGATCATTCCGATGGCTTTGTGCCAGATGTGATTACTCAGGTGCCGGAAAATGGTCCCGTTATACCCATGGGCGTTATGAGCCAAGATATGGAACAGGAAATTATGGCCGAAGAGCAGCGGCTGGTCCAGCAAGGCGGTAATGGTGTCCCTGTCGACAGTTTTGGTAAACCAGCGCCCTTGCTCCCGGCGCTGTCAAAGCACCATCTCTCGCGCAAGTGTCTTGTGCTCGATTTGGACGAGACGCTGGTCCACAGCAGCTTCAAAATGGTGCCGAACGCTGATTTTGTGGTCCCAGTGGAAATCGAGGGCGTTGTACACAATGTCTATGTCATCAAGCGGCCGGGCGTGGACGAGTTTATGCGCCTCATGGGCCAACTCTACGAGATTGTGGTGTTCACCGCGTCGTTGAATAAGTATGCGGATCCCGTGATTGATATTCTCGATATCCACCATGTTGTTGAGCACCGCCTTTTCCGCGAGTCCTGTTATAACCACTATGGAAGCTACGTCAAAGACCTGTCCCAGCTGGGACGTCAACTCAACGATACCATTATTCTTGACAACTCACCTGCCTCTTACATCTTCCATCCAACCAACGCTGTGCCTGTATCCAGTTGGTTCAATGATCCTCATGATACGGAGCTGACCGACCTCTGTCCTTTCCTTGAGGATTTATGTCATGTGGATGACGTGCGTGCCGTCCTTGATGGCCTCATTGATATGTCGTAACTCCTGTCTATCGGTGACGCCCGTCACAACTGCCTTTCCTTCGTTGCTCAGGTACATCACGTGTTGTAGTATCCTTCCCTTCATGGACGAGTTGACAGCTCGACTGGCCCACGAGGTCCTATCGATTTATGATGTGTACGTAGCATTACCGAGACTGATACCAGTGCTTTGGCGTCTCGCCGCTGCCTGTTGGGCCTGGCGGGTGTGCCCGGCTCGGGTAAGTCTACGCTGGCCGAGCGCCTGACAGCACGGCTAAACGAGGTGCATGCTGACTGTTGTGTATGCATTAGCATGGACGGCTGGCACTATAGTCGCTCGCATCTGGACCAGATGGCAGATCCCTACGAGGCACATCGCCGGCGTGGCGCTGTTTTCACATATGATGCGGAGGTGCGTGCACGAGCTGCACTGACCTACCTAGTCTTTCGTGGCTTTTGTGCAACGCGCCCGAGATTGCTTGAGTGAGCCGATCTATGCCCCCTCCTTTTCTCATTCCGAAAAGGATCCTGTGCAGGATGCGATACGGATCGAGCCTTCGCACCGCATAATCTTGTTTGAAGGTCTATATTGCTGTCTGGACGAGGAGCCATGGGTCCAAGCGGCGCGCTGCTGGGATCTGGCCTGGTTTCTCCATGTCCCCACTCAAGTGGCACGCTCGCGTCTTATCCGGCGACACCTTGTTTCCGGCATTGTTGATGATGAAGCGGCGGCTGCCGAGCGGGGTATGTACATGGCGCTGACCATTGAGCCGATACCAATGACATGCCAAATGGAGACTATATTCTCGCGCACATTCACGAGCCTATTGTTCATATTAATGGTCCTCCCTCTATGCCTAATAGCCGCGAGCAGCTGCCTGGCAGGCCTTCAGCTGCTCGAGGTAGTAGGCACATGCGTTCATGTCGTTGGTCTTCTCGAGACAGGTGATAAAGTCCTTGCTCTGCACATCGCAGTTGATGCCAGTGTTCTGCTGAGAGAAAGAGTCCACCTGCTGTGCAGGCGGCGCCGCCTCCGCAGGCGGGGCCGCCTCGTACGAGCGGCCGCCAAAGAGCATGTTACTGATGCCATGGCCAACAGTCTGGCGTAAGAGTCTGGCGTACGTACAGAACCAACCGCAACACCCGCAGCAGTCGAAGCCATCTGTCGTTAGTTAGATACAAACCATGACGTACCTGTCCAAACAGACCGGGGCCCTGTGACGCCACCGGGGCGGCCTGCTGGGGCTGTGGCGCCGCACGCTGCTGCACAGGTGGCGGCGCATAGCGAGAACTAGGCGCAGCCGACATGGTGTGCATACCACGCGAGCCAGCAGGTGCAGTAGAACGTGCAGCGGGGCGCGAGCCACCAGACGAGCGCGAAGAACGAGGCATATCAAAGTAGAACACCGCGTTGAGCCGGGAGGGGCCACGTCGTTGTTCTCCACGCCCACGTGCGTGGCTCCTCGTCGGCCGAGTCGACATTTTTTCTCGCGCGTGGCGTCAGTGCGTGTGACGCCAGCTGTTGACCATGGCGGACGCGGCGCAAGTGCATCGGGCGCACCGTCCGGCGCAAGCAGGTCCCAAGTCTGCCAAGGCAAAGGGTAGAGAGAAACATTCTAGTGGATTTAATCCCAAAGCGTATATTGCCGCACATCCGTATGCAGCCGACAAGCAGGTTCGGCGGAAAGCCGAGCTCGACCAGCAGCGGCTGCATGTGCCACTGGTGGACCGTACCCCTGAAAAAGAGCCACCGCCGGTGATCGTCGCGGTGGTGGGACCCGAAGGTGTGGGAAAGACGACGCTCATGCGCAGTCTTATCCGCCGCTATTCGAAGCATACGTTGGCCCATATCAACGGGCCCGTCACTGTGGTCAGTGGCAAGTCGCGCCGCATTACCTTTATTGAATGCAAGTGCGATATCAACTCGATGATTGATATTGGAAAAATCGCCGATCTTGTTCTGCTCATGATTGACGGCAGTTTCGGTTTTGAGATGGAGACGATGGAGTTCCTCAATGTGCTCCAGGCGCATGGCTTTCCCAAAGTCATGGGCATACTGACGCACCTGGACCTCATTAAAAAGGCTCGTACGCTGCGTGCTACCAAAAAGCGACTGAAGCACCGGTTCTGGACGGAAATTTATCAAGGCGCAAAGCTGTTCTACCTCTCTGGTATCATCAATGGCCGATACCCCGACGCTGAAATCCAGAACCTCTGTCGCTTCATCAGTGTGATGAAGTTCCGACCGCTCATCTTTCGGAACCAGCACCCCTACTTCTTAGCCGACCGTATGGAGGAGCTGACGCCGCGCGACCTCGTACAGGCGAACCCCAAAATGGACCGCACCATCACTGTCTATGGCTACCTGCGCGGCACCCATCTGCGAGAGAAGCAGGCTGTGCACATACCTGGTGTGGGCGACCTCACCGTGGCATCGATCGAGCGCCTCGCAGATCCCTGCCCGCTTCCCACTCAGGAGAGTGAAAAGCGTCGCCGTCTGAGCGACAAGCAGAAACTCATCCACGCACCTATGAGTGATGTCGGCGGCGTCATGTTCGACAAGGATGCTGTGTACATCAATGTACCTGGTCATTTCTCGAAGCGCGATGGCGATGCCCACGTCGGCGAGGGCGAGCGCATGATTATGAGCCTGCAGGACTCGACGACCACACTTGGCGACCGCGCAGCGGAGGGGGAATTGCGCCTATTTGACGACTCGGAGGCTAGTGTGTCGATCAATAGGGCACGCCGCCGTGCTGCCTTTGACGACGCGGACGATGAGGACGAGAGCGATGATGATGAGGCGGAGGATGATAACGATGACGCTGAGCTCGACGATATGGACGACTCGGGTGCCCATGGCATGGACCTCGATGACGATCAGGAGGAGGAGGTTGCCTATGCGGATTCTGACTCGGATATGGGGGACGGGGCCGACTTTGCTCCGTGGAAGGCGGATCTGGCACAGCGTGCCCAAGACACTGTGTTGGCCAACCGCCGTCGCCGTCGCGACCTGATGCGTCTTGTATACGAGTCCTCCCAAGCGCCAGAGGAGATCATGCGTGGGGATGCGGTCGAGCCAGAAGAAACCAAGGAAGATGCTCATGGCAACGATGAATTTTTCCGTGTCATCTCCGAGGAGGCATCCAGTTCTACGCAAGATGTGCCGGAGCAATTCTTCCCCGTACAAGGCTCGGCTGATCTCGAAGTTTGGAATGACGACGAGAAGCTCAACTCGATTCGGTACCGCTTCATCACGGGCGAGGCGGACGATGTGGACGAAGATCCCTCTAAGGATGACGAAGGTGCTGACGAGGAGGCCGAGGATGACGACGAGGCACGTGCCAAGGCACTGGCCTCGAAAAAGGCAGCCCTCAAGCGCAAGTTTGATGAGCAGTATGACGCCGACGACGATGAACAGAACGATGATGATTGGTATACGGAGCAGAAGCGCGAGCTTGCACATCAGGCGGAGCTGAATGCAGCCGAGTTTGCAGACCAGGACGAGGAGACGCGGGCGAAAATCGAGGGTTTCCGTCCGGGGACCTATGTCCGTGTCGAGTTGCAACAGGTGCCTTGTGAGTTTGTGGAACATTTCCATCCCGCCTATCCAATTGTGGTGGGCGGTCTGCTGCCCAACGAGACTAACTTTGGCTTCTTGCAAGTGCGCATTAAGAAGCACCGCTGGTACAAGCGCATTCTCAAGACGAACGATCCGCTCATCTTTAGTCTTGGCTGGCGTCGGTTCCAATCGATGCCGATCTATACGTTGGACGACGGCACACGCAACCGCATGCTGAAGTACACGCCCGAGCACATGCACTGCCTGGCCTCGTTCTATGGCCCGGCGAGCTTGCCTAACACAGGTTTCTGTGCATTCAATACGCTGTCGTCCGACACGCCCAACTTCCGAATTAGTGCGACTGGTGTCGTGCTCAATGTGGATGCGGGCACAGGTGCCTCACACAAGATTGTGAAGAAGCTCAAGCTGACAGGCACACCGGCCAAGGTCTTCCGCAACACGGCATTTATTAAAGATATGTTCTCGACACCATTGGAGGTGGCCAAATTTGAGAATGCGCAGCTTCGTACGGTGTCGGGTATCCGCGGTCAAGTCAAGAAGGCATTGGCCAAGCCAGAGGGGCAGTTCCGAGCCACGTTCGAGGACAAGATTCTCATGAGCGACATTGTCTTTTTGCGTGCATGGTACAATGTCGTGCCCCGACCCTTTTACAACCCGGTGACTTCGCTGCTGATGCGTGCCGATGAGACACGCGACTGGAAGGGCATGCGTCTCACTGGCACGATCCGCAAGGAAGAGGGTCTCAAGACACCGCTACGCGTCAACTCGACCTACAAGCCTGTCGAGCGGCCCGAGGTGCGCAAGTTCAACCCGCTACGCGTACCCCGTGCGCTTCAAGCTGCGCTTCCGTTCAACAGCAAGCCACATGTCACCAAGGCGCAGCGCAAGCCAACCTATCTCCAAAAGCGTGTGGTTGTTATGGAGAAGGACGAGCGGGATGCTGTGGCTTTGCTGCAGCAGATGCAGGCTGTGCAGCGCGCCAAGCAAGAGAAGCGCCAGCAAAAGCGCCAGGAACGCCTCGACGAGAGAACCAAGACTCTGGCCAAGCAGGAGGTCGTCGATGCACAGAAACACAAAGAGCGCATGAAGGATATATACCGCTTGCAGGGGCAGCGGGCCGCCAAGAAGGCCAAGTCATAGCTATTCATACTCGAGCTCCGACTCACTACCAATATCGTCTTCCGCATCGATAAAGTCCTCGAGAAATGCTAATGCCTCTTGGTCGTTCACAGGAAGGCCGATGGTGCCATCACACAGCACTGCTTCCGACACGGGCACAACGGGTCGATCTCCCAGGGCCGTGCGTTTGCCGGGCTCAAACTTGGCACACCTGGCCTCCGAGATACAGTACATCCGCTTGAGTGAGCGGCGCACGTAACGCAGTATCTCAACACGCTTCGCCGCATGCACTAATGAGAGCAAGTTGGCTGACCGAAGAGGGTTACCAGAATTGGCCTTTTGATCGGTAGGGGTATCAGTCGTCACCACTTCGGCCTCGTCATCTTCCTCGTCTTCCTCGTCTGTGAGTGGGCTGGGTTCGCGAAGATGTTCTTCACGACGAAACCGGCGTCTGATAATGCTTGCAACCTGAATGCCCGTACTGGCATCCAGCATCTTGAGTTCGTGAATAATAGTTAACGGCTCTTCGGCGCAGCGGTACTCGAGCACTTGCAGGGTATCGGCAACAAATACACTTAAGTTCACTTCATCTAGCGTCGGTGATACATCCTGTGACACATCCAGAAGACGCACGAGTGCTCGCAAAAATTGGAGTTTGGCTTGACGATGTTCCACAAGAAGGTCGTACCACACTTGCATCACCGCTTCCCTCTTTGTGCCGGAGCGGACACCCCGGGGGGCTGTGGTGCGGCGCTGTTGGAAACGGAACGCCATCATGATAGACTCACCGAAACGCGTACTGATCATCGACAAATGCTTTCTTAGCAAATGTCGATGAAGTTGCACGGCTTTGTGTCGCAGTAGAGGGTCATCACCAGTTTCCAAAGCCACCAAGTACGGTATGCATTGCATGGGATGTGAAAGGCCTTGCAAAACAGAAAGCTTGACCATCTCGCTCGCCATCTGCTGCGTCTTGGGATCATCTACCTCCAGCGTTGCTTGGAGAATAGGCTCTGCATAACGCTGGATCAGGGCAGACGCCACACCTGCATCGACTTTCACTTGGCCGGTTAGTTGCTGCTTTATATCCATATGTACATCTCCTTGCGGCGCGGTAGCATCTCGCTCCAGGTATCCCCAGAGAGCGCGCAGCATAAAATAACGCTCCAGGGAAGAGCCGTGCGCAAAAACTTGATCCATTACCTTGCACACATCAGGCTCCAGGAACTTGAGGGGATGCGCCTGGAGCACATAGCTCAGAGCGAGCAAGACCGAGTGCGAGCCATCCACGTCTGTTGTCGACTGATTAGACAAGGTATAAAAACGCATGAGCATATCAAACAGCGAATCAACCTGGTTGTCGAGTTTCGATTCAGACCAAGGGCCATGTGCACACAGCAATCCAGTGATGCACAGTGCCAATGACCCTTTAGCATCCAGAGAAGGTGAACCAACCAAACTTTCCCGAGACAGGGACAAGCACGATGTATACATCCGCGCTAGAAGAGAGTAATTGTGTGTCTGGTACTGGATACCCGCACAAAAACACAAAACAAGCGCTTCAAGGGCTGCCGAGCCAGGACGAAGTTGACACTTTGAAATAAGACGCGTCAGGATCGTCTCTAAATGGATAGCAAACGAGCGGGCCGTGCGAGGTAGTGCAGGCATACATTGGGCGAAAATCCGTAGAAGTTCCTCCATGACAGCCACTTCGTCGGGCGATTGTGCCCCATCCACATACGGAAGAAGCTGCTTGGCCCGAGGCACTGTCAGCAGTTCTGGATGCACAGCCGAAAGAATCTGAACAGCCCGGAGTCGACCGTACATAGCAGATGAGAGCACCGGCGCCGCAAACAGATCTTGAAGCAGTTCATCAATGAATTCACCAAGTTGGACAGCAAACGAGCTACTCTCTCGAACAGTACCCAGCCGCTTCAAAAACTCGTCCAAGGGAGAAGGTCGCTCGTGGATTCGCATGCAAACATCAGCCAAAACATGCGCCACAGATTGTGCATCCTTCGTACGATAAACACCAAACCATAGGTCCTCCAAGGCTTCCTGGGCCGCTTGTTGATTTTGCAGATCCACGTCGTAGAGGTATCGCAGGAGGCGAAGTGCGGCATGCAACTCCAACGAATGATCAGAAGTGGTCTCATACACTTGCTTCAAGAACTTGAGAGCGCGACGGCGCACACTGGATGCAGTATCATTACACCGCTCGGATATACGCGGTAAAAATACTGGTATAGTCTGTTTATTTTTTAAAACGTAGGCGGCCAAGATGGTCACACAAGTCTCGCGCACACTGGCACTCTGGTCACTTAGGTGAGCTGCCACTGCCTCTCGAATGCGCACGTCATCTAGTAATTCTGCGTCGACAGCGGCGATATTGCCAATGGCACGCATGGTACGCGTTCGCAATGATAGTGCATGGGCATGGCAGTATTGCAGGAGCGCCTTTACGACTGATGGAAACTGAATGAAAAACGTACTTTGTAAGACTAGCTGTGGCACAACGTCTGCGTAAATTCGCACAGCTTCGGTGTTAGCCACACGATCCACACAAGTAGTCAAAGCCTTGCAAAACTGTTCATGACTTTGAGACAACGCACGCGCCAGTGAAAGCTCATATAAGTACTGTGCCGAATAGAAAGTCCTTGCGGTTTTCATGCCAGGGTTCTTGTGACCTTGTCGTAGTTGTGTCATCACGCTGTGGTAGGCTCTGTCAATATCCTCTAAACCTTCGAGGTCGACTGTCTTGGCAATCTGTCGCATTGGCTGTAGTGTGAGGCGCTTCCGCTTGAGTTCAAGTTCAAGTTCCACTTTGCGCAAACGAGCGCCCACCAGACCAAGCTGATCAACGGCAACTAATTTGGCGTCAGTGCTACTTTTTGAGTCAAAGAGCGTTGACTTGAAAGCTCGGCAGAAGCACGATAATAATATAGGGGCTGCAGGCCATTCGGGATGGAACAATAGAAATAAAAGGTCTTCCATGAGGCCATACACGATTGCACCATAACTGGTATCGACGGCACTCTTTGTCATTTTCGTTTCGCCTCCTTTCTGTACGAGATACTTGGCTACACTGCTGGCCAAGGCATGAACCGATTCTTGATTAATTTGGCAGGGCGGTTTTTCCAACTCAGACTCTCCATTAAACCATGCAGCTGTCAGCTCCATGGCAGCAGATGTCTGATGGGAAGCAGCTTGGATAAGCTGTAGTAGTAGGGCTGTAAGGACATATACATAATGTCCTTCACCCACACGATACTGTCGCTTGCGCCTGCGCAAGTCTGGCAGCCTCAAAAGTGACACGAGAATTTCGCCGAGAACCCAGGAGCGTTGGCTAGGATAATTGGCAAAGAGGCTTCGAAGTAAATTAAGTCCTGCAAGTCGAAATGGCTTCAAAGCTTCAGCGTGGGTATAAGAACACGATGCACTCGATTTACTGGGAGCAACTCGACGATCATGCGAAAAAAATGGCGCCAAAGCAAGGTATACACATCGAATGGTAAGATTGTCAGGCATACTGATATTTGGTAAAGTAAACATGGTGTCAAGAAGACCCAAGCACGCACTGAGCGTATGAATGTGAAGGTCCAAAGCCTGTACTGTGCTATTGTCGATGCGTCCATTGAGCAACATTGTAGCAAGGTCTTGCGATTCCAAACCTGCACAGGCCTCGATGAGTGGTAAAACAAACACCTCCAGGGCTGGCTTGATGGCATTGAGGCATTGTGCGACTAGCTCTTCGGAAAACAAAAACTTGGGAAGCTGATCAATAGAGAAAATGGAGAGGCAACATTTTGCGCAAAGCAGAGCTTGCGTGGATCGATGCACATCCGTGATTTGGGATGGCATATCCTTGCTCGAGGACCAATCACGGATGTTCTCGCGCATCGTAACATCCAGGAGCGATAGCAGCCTGGCAAGTGCTTGAGGATCCACATCGAGCAAGTGATACGGAGTATCGTCCTGACATACAAGCCCATGTACCAAGTACTTGTTAGTGTCTCGCACACAAAGAGCGAGAATGCCATGTAACTGTGACAGGGCGCTGGTATTCAGGGCAGCTTCACCCTGCACGTTGTGGACCATGGCCAGCGAGGGTGCATCGGGTCCGCATTCATCTTGCTCAGCAAAGAGCGCGGAGAGAAAATTTATAAGAATTTGTGCTGATGTATCTGGCTTTCGCAGAGTATCAGGGGCTGGAACGGGGGAGGATGGCGGAGCTTCAGAAGTGAGAAGCAAGGACTCCTCTGAATACAACTGGGCATCATCCAAATCCCATGTATCGCTCCATCCCAAAGGAAAGACATGACCTGTATCAGAATTTTCCACATCTGTTTCTGTACGCATGTGTTTACGGGCCGGTTCCTCCGCATCAGTAAGCGTAGTTCGACCATGCTTGGTAGCATCTTGAATAAATTCCGCCCGTAGTCTTCCGGGCATATCCTCTGCTAATGCATCAATGGCATCATAGGATAAAAGGCCATCTTCTGCACGTAAGTCTGGGGGAGGTGACACAGGGTATGCTACCTCTTGCCCTCCTGACGCCATCGTCCACGCGTTGAGCCGCTGTGAATCGTGTCTAAGCGTCGTACTACTTTCTTACATAAGCTCGAGGATCAATGCTCATTTTCCTCCACAAGTTAAACTCGCGTTGCCACGGGGATGGCAGGCCAGGCCGGGAATTCAGCAGAGCCTGGGCATGTGCCTGAAGATGGCATCTTGCATATACGGAATATTGAAGTGGCAGAGGATCCTCTAAGAGATTCGGATACTGAATTGGACGAGGAAGAAAACGAATTTCGTCACGGTAAAATCCATGTGTGGGACGAAGATAGTGACGAGGACAACTCGCCACCTAACCGGCCTTCTCTAATTCCGTTTTACCATAAAAGGGATAACAATTCACCAGATATGGGGCATATTCGCCCAGTTTCAAATTGGTGGCGTACTCTCCTCATCGGGTCTGCTACGCCAGGCTCCCTCAGCAAGGGTCATGTGGCAATGAACCTATTCTCCTCAAGCCTTCATCCAGGTGTTTTGTTGGCTATGCCAGTATACTTTCATCGAGCCGGTATTTTTCCTGGAATGATTGTTCTTGTATTGGTGTCTCTTTTGGGCGCATTTGGAGGTGGCCTTTGGGTCTCATTGGGCCGCTATGTGGGTGGTAACACTATTGAGGCAATTACAGCCAAAGCTTTTGGGATGAACACGCCTTGGAAACGGAATATTGGATATGGAATAAGCAGTTTGGCGCTAGTCATTTATTGTACTGGTGCAGCTGTAATTGCATACCATGGTAGGTCGAGGACCACTGATCACAGCCATGACCGACTTGTTATTGCAGGTATTTTTTCATTATTCACTACCGGGGCAAATTTTCCATGATCGCGCCTTTGTTACTTTGGCCATTGGTGGCTTGCTCACGCTTCCCCTTCTTCTATCTACGACACCTAAACGTAACATGATCCAAATCCAATCTTGGACGGTCATCTTATTTTACCCGGCCATTGTCATCATCATGCTGCTTCGAATTGGCGATTGGAACCTCCATGGTTTTTGGGATCCAGATTACATCTCTAACTCCGGCTCGGTGGCTATGGTACCATCACTAAAGCTCCGAGGTTACTTGTGGCCATGGGCTAGCACAGCCATGCTGCCTCTCTTCACGCTAAGTGCTTCTCCGCCTCAGATTCTTGCTCACAATCGGTCTTTGCGAAGAAAGAATGTGTATGATTCTAACGTAAAATCATTCTTGATCGCACAAATGATACAAATATCATTACTATTATTTACCACCTATATGGTGGCGATTCAGGTGGGCGTATTTGGTGCTTCAAAGATGCTCGGTGGCTTACATGCAAACTTTTTCAGCTCTTTACCTCTCGATGATGACTACGTGAATGTTTGCCGGGTGCTCTTTTCGATTCTTCTAGCATCACACCTCACAGTATGTCTCGCCTCAGCCCGCTCTTGTTGGAGCCATCTCCTTAACGTATTTAATGTTCACCCTTTGCGGAGTGTGCAACCGCCTACGCCTCATTTTATGAAGAGGTCCACTCCATCTAGGCGTACGCGGTCTTCGTCTACGTTCCCAAGCCCGGCGTGGTTGCCTAGTGCATCCAGAAGTATCGAGCCTATCTCTGAGTTTCCTGAAGTGATAGCGTGGAAACGATTCAAGCTACTGAGAGACATGCTAGCTGGGTTCACGTTATGGACAATCACAGCTTTGACAGCCTTCTTTTCTGGCGTGGGAGGTGTATTTATGCGCGAAGAGAAGGAGGGTGAAGAACTGCGGTTTTTGCGTTCTCTCGAAACGATAGGCTTGGTTGGAGCTTTTGTGGGCTTCATCCTGCCTGCTCTTATTTGGCTTGTGTTGTTTCGAATTCGCAAACCTCGCGCGATCCTCATGCTGCAAACAAAAGCGATGCGCAGACGAATCAATCAGTATCTGCTTTCACCTCTGAGTAATTTGATTGGAAAGTCTACTTACCTAGAGGAGGAGCCTTTGTTGGGGCAGCAGGCTCCCTGCTCCTATACAGAGGCAGGGCCTTCGCGCAGTACACAATCATTCCCTGTGGCAATGCCAAATCATTTAAATGAACACACGTCTTCCAACTGTGATGACGCCACATTAATACTACTTGCTCGTAAGGAGCGAGACCTCCAGCGCAAAAGCAGATTTCGGAGACGGTTCCAGGAGCTACTTGTTGTGCTCGCACTTCTACCTTTTGGTCTCTTCCTTGTCATAATGGCATTGATAGAGTTATTGGAGGGCAAGTTTTGATAGCTTCATGCAATATTACGGGTTAGGGCACTGTATTGTGTGAAATATTATCATACACTTGGGCTTGCAGCTGCAATGCCGAAATCGCCAGAAGATCAATCTGCGCGTTTGCCTCTAGCAAATTCTCTGCTCCTTTGCGTAAAATGCGTGTGATCTCAAATTTCCTCAGTTCGGCAGGGGACTCGATTACAATTGGTTCCTCGCTTGAAGCGAATCGAAAATGTCCCCATTTTCCTGTAGCAAGGAGTCTGTCAAGGCAGCCGTGCATCTGCTGTAAGAAGAGCATACAGGGAAAGAATGATCGAGCCAATATGCTCATAAATTGAAAGGATGTGAGGCCAGTTACACGAGTAACATATGAGCATGACGCAGTGCTGGTCGCCATTCTCAGCTCTATCCAACATAAAGATGCTTGGAGCAGCAAACCCCACTTGATGTTAGCCATTAGAACGCACCATCGTACCCATCCCAAAGGTGTAATTATAGCTTCTAGCATGGAAAAGCCATCCAAGGACCTGTGCGAATAAGAAGTAAATCTGTGTATACAAAATCTCATATACGCCCCTGCGCACAAATTCGCTAATTGTAGACAAATGCGCCCACGCAGCAGCCTCGGCGCCAAATCTGATGTTACATTGGTCAACGTACCGATCATAAGCGAACCGTAATGTAGGCTCTGAAATGATCTCGTATACATCGTGCAGTTGCAAGAATTTGATTTCGCCTGCCACGCCCACTTTGTCTGGATGATACAGCTTCGCCAAGTCGCGAAAATGACGCTTGATTTCTTTTTCATTAGCACATGGACTGACTCCAAATTGTTGATATGCATTGGGCTCCGTGGCTTGTAGGACTTGATAAATTGAATACGCAAAATAGCCTAAAGCAATGATCATCCTGGCAGCAACCCGATGGGAATCGGCTGCAGGAGAACCAGGCGGTGGACGCTTTAGCCGAATTGAAGCAATTGGATTAGAATAGACAATTTCAAGGAGAGACCGTATTCCCACAGATTCTATGGTACTCCAAACACCCCACAACACCAACTGAGAAAGAGCCACTTGCGCTAAGGTCATGGTTGATGTGGAGGTGATAGACTAGCGCGGTGGGAAATATGGCGGCAGAACGGCATGCGGGGCCAAGGGCAGCAGCGGGCCCAAGCGCGACGCTAACGTGTTCAGGCGCCCTCTGACGCTTTGCTTCATACTATGCACAACAGACATGTTTCAGATGCGATTAGAATGCGTGAGAGTGATGAGATAGCCCATGATGTGCAAGATGACATCCAACTGAGGCTTCTAGACGAAGAACGACCTGCAGCCTACGAGGATATCCAGGATGATGTGTCTAGTGTCGAGGTCGACGACGGACTCCATATGATACGGCAAGTCGTACCGGAAACAGACAACCCGAACTTACCGTCTCTGACTTTCCGTGCTGTTGTGCTTGGTACCATATTCACGGTGCTTGGTGCTGGAATGTCCCAATTATTTTTCTACAAATCCAACGCACCCTCTTTCAGCAGTTATTTCGTGATCTTGGTGACGCTACCTCTCGCTCGATGGATGGCCAAAATTCTACCTGATCGCGTAGTCAATGTGTTTGGATGGCGTTTTAGACTAAATCCTGGGCCCTTCAATGTTAAAGAGCATGTTTTAATTGCCGTCATCGTATCTTCTGGCGCCACCAGCGCATATGCCTCGGACATTATCAATATCCAAGAACTCTTTTTTGGACAGCATATGTCGGCGCTTCCATCGCTTGCATTGTTGATTACGACACAGGTTATTGGTTTCGGATTCGCCGGTCTCGTTTACGACCTCCTTGTTCGGCCACCTAGTATGGTATTTCCGGGATCACTGGTAACTGTATCACTGTTTAACACTCTACACGATCAAGAATCTGTGCTGACATTCAAGCGAATGCGTTTTTTCATGATCGCGTTTGCTGGCATTTATATTTACCAATTCATCCCGACGACACTGTTCCCTACATTGAGTAGTATAGCAGTACTTTGCTTTGTTCATCGGAGCCGAATAACTCAGATTTTAAGTTCCGGATATCGTGGCTTTGGAATTGCTAACTTCAGCTTTGATTGGAATGTACTGGGTCACAGTGGCCCTCTGTTCCAGCCTTGGTGGGCGGCCCTCAATTTCTATGGAGGACTTATGGGTATGATGTACATCATTATGCCCATCTTATACTTCAGCAACTTTTGGGACGCTCAAAAGTTTCCTACGGTGCTCAGTTCTTCACTTTATACCACAACGTTTTCTTCGTTCGATGTCAACGGCGTGTTGAACATGGACAATACATTAAATGACACGGCATGGGAAAAGAATAAGCCTATGTTGTTGACACCTTTTTTCGCCTTGGCCTATGGTATAAGCTTTGCGATTCTCACTAGCACTATTACTCATGTTCTTCTTTGGCATGGCAAGGATATCAAAAAGGCACTATGGAACCCTATTTACTCTGACGTTCACAATCAGTTGATGAAGGCATATCCCCTCGTCCCTCAGTCATGGTATCTGTGGATTTTGGTTGCGTCATTATCTATTGCAGTTGTTTTAGTACTCACTACTCCTCTTCAGTTTCCTGTGTGGGGGTTATTCCTATCGGTTGGCATGTCATTGCTCTTTCTGATACCTATTGGGATTCTCAAGGCTGTTAGTGATACCGGCGTTGGGTTGAACGTTATTACAGAGTTTGTCGCAGGGTATCTTATTCCTGGTAAGCCCATTGGAAGTAAGTTCATGCGGACTAATAAAAGATGTATGCTGGAAGTGTTATGGATACATGAGCTGTGCGCAAGCACTTGACATGATAAGCGACCTAAAACTGGCTCATTATATGAAGATTAATCCTAAGCACATGTTCTTGGCACAACTGCTAGGAACGGTTGTCGGTTGTGTGGTTAATTATATGGTAATTTGTGTTGTACTGGCGCCTGAAAATGGATACCGTGGATTTCTTGACGGAAGTGTCACTGATCCTACAGGACAGTGGGATGGGCGCAAAATACATATCTTCCGTTCTGCTTCCATTATTTGGGGCGCTGTGGGACCTGAGAAATTCTTTGCTGGAAAATACAAGTACCTATATTGGGGTTTCATCCTGGGTGCCTTTTTGCCATTCATCCCTTGGCTGTTGCACAAGTGGTTACAAAAGAGGATGCCCCGTCGCAATCAGAGCACAATATTCAGTCGCACGGTGGTGCCAATTTTCCTTCACGGGGCCATTGCACCCCCTGCAACGCCTACGAATGTATGTCTCAAACACTGACGCCAGATTATCTTGGGTGGATTTATCTGTTCATTCTTGTCACAAAAATGGGCACGAGAGAAATATCCTCAGTGGTTTCAAAAGTATAAGTACGTTGTTGCTCTATGGCTAATCCTCCAGCTATGTCCTGTCTGCCGCTTTGGATGCAGGTATGCATATGTTATTGTACTTACTACAGGCTCCTCAATCAATGCATTGACAGTCTTTTTGCTTTCTATTACGTTATTCCGTTGGTTTGGCATGCCTCAAGATGGAACACAAGGCACAGACGTGGAGCACTGCAAAGTGGAGTGATGTCTGTATCATAGATTAAGTAAACGGATAAAAGATCCCTGCGTCTCCACGTTTTCCCTTCGCCAATATTGATCCAAAGTGGTACGAGTCGGGGCATGCACATCGATACCAAACTTGTGTTACTGCAGAAACGAGATAAACCCTCGGCGAGTTTTCCATCAACAGTTGTTACTCTGGTTGTGATCCTTATTGCTTTGCTAGTCTTTCTTGTATTACTTAGCATAAGCCGTCTTTACTTCTTCAGGTATCGTCGTTCTCTGCTTGACCGTGGAGTAATTCCCATGCGGACTATACATCAAGTACAGCTTCCAGTACAAGATATCAATCCACCACCAGTGTTTGTTCGAAAATTTGAGCGATTTGTCTACAACAACCCTCATACTATGAATAATTGGGCAGAGACGCATCCGTTCGCTGTCACCTTAGATCGTCGTGCATCCTGCCCTATGGAAGATTCCCAAGATGCAACTCAAAATATCCAGCAGATTAAAAGTTGTGCAAACAGGTCTCATCCAACCATCCAAACCTCTTTTCTGGTATCTTTGCCCACACCCAACTCTAAATTTCCATCTCATCTGCGACGGCGTACACAACCTCATGTTGGAGCTGGAACTCAAAACATAAATTCTAAAGATCTCATGGCCCAAATACCCGCCGAAAGAAGCTCGAGTGACGATATCTCCAAGATTGCCACAGCAGGAGAACAACGATGCGATGGTGTCCTTAAACACTTAGAGAGGTGTGATACAGATGACCAACAAACTTCAGGACTTGCAAAAATCCCTTCTACGCGATCTACTCTCACAGCTGCCAATCAACAGAGCATTAAAAAGAACACGAAACGAATGGAAACCAATGAGAAAAAGGAAGAAAAGCTAGGATCCTTTGGTCTCGGTACAGTCTCATTTACTCTATGTATGTCCGATTCATCTGCAAGTAAAGAAAACCAAGCGATACCCTCTGCTGAATTGACCCGCATAATTGATCGTGCCCAGCAAATTCAATCATCAGCGACAACAATAGTATGATACCATACAATTATGTATGCAATTTAAGACCATGTCTTCTCCATAATA
This sequence comes from Malassezia dermatis, assembly GCA_001600775.1. Taxonomy (NCBI): domain Eukaryota; kingdom Fungi; phylum Basidiomycota; class Malasseziomycetes; order Malasseziales; family Malasseziaceae; genus Malassezia; species Malassezia dermatis. The sequence goes on from BCKX01000002.1 coordinate 225,797, forward strand.
GTTCGAACTGCCATTTCGACATTGTCCGCCACAAAAGTAGGCTTATGAGCGGGAGGACCTTCAATATCGCGATAGACACCAGTGCGTACCAGCACGGAGGACCAACCGAAATTGTTTGCACCTATGATTAGATTCACAAACGCACCCGCAATGTCAGAGTAAGGATTGTCACCGATCATCCATACATTTTCGGGTGACACATATTGTGGCGCTTTTGTTTCTGAGGTTTGGAGCATGTGTTGGAGAAGATCATTTGCATATTCATAGGTCGACAACTCAGGTTTACCAAATGTCAAAGCATGCAATTTCTCACCCGTTAACTCTTTGTAGACCGCCTCTAGAGCAACACGGAAAGCACCCTGACCTAGGCGTGCCACGGAAAAATTGTTGCCCCACACTGACGTTAGCCAAGCCTCACTCACAGAAGTCGCCATGCGAAAAGAAGATAGGAACTGGAGAGCGGGACTTTAATTCCTCATTTGTAAGAACAGTACCAAATACGCCTTGATCTGCGCGCATAATATCAATGGCATATTGAATGTCACGGCCCCATTCACGACTATCATGGAAAACCAGGATCGCCGCAAAATTCACTTTTGAAAAGTCAACGCGCTTACAAGTTAGTACTGTGAATCATACCTTCACTGCATCTTTCTGATCCAATGGGAGGCTGGAGTAGGGGAAAGAAGGTGGTGCATATGCCTGCAGGTCATGGACAGTATACACTTGGCGGAAACCGTAGCTGCCATAAGCAAATTAGAGCGTACCCTTCGAGGACTTGGCGCGAATAACCCACTGGATGTTCAGGGCCACCGATCATCAAAATAGGCTTGTCGGAAAACCGATCCACGAGAGATCGCATTATCGTGTGAGCCTGGACTACTTGTTTCGACGACACAGAAGTCTGGAAATCTTTCGAGAGATCCTTGGCACGAACTTTCTCATCCTTACCGCCGCTGTTCGTAATAAAAAGGTATGGAACCTTTTGGTTCCAAGGATTGTTGCCTTCAAGCATTTGTATAGTACGAATGGCTTCAGGCAGAACGACAGGGCCTTGTTTCAGTACGCCATCAATATCAAAAGCAAAGGCAATAGGTTTTAATGATTTGTTTGTAGAGTTCCAGCGCACGAAGTTAGCTCGGAAATATGGAGCGCGCGTGACACAGAAAGGACGCATTGTAACCTTCGCAAACATGATGTTTAGGAGCAAGTCGGTCAAAGCGCCTCCCGATCACGTTTGCTGACGTATACATCCGCAAACTCAGACAGGGAGGGTTTGTGATATCTGAGCTATAGCATTGTCTAAAGGGCATATCAATCAATTACAGTGCATGAATATACGAGCACAAGGTTGCAAAGGGTACGAAGTATATACAAAAACATTAGTTGGGTATCTTGGGAAGGAACTGTGGCTTTCGCGGAGAAGTACACACCTCCACATACACGTGGACCAAGTAGCCCCGCGACCGCTCATGGTGGTTGGACTTCACCGGTCATAAGAGTGCAGTGAAAAACTCGCGACTGATTTGGGCTTTCTTAAAATAAAAACCAACCCATTCAGTAGGTTTTCGCCATGCTTGGACTTGGGACTATCTTCTACACGACGTTGCTGTTCATCAATGCGATCGCCATTCTGAATGAAGAGCGCTTCCTAAGTAAAGGTTCGTCTAAGACCCTAACAGAAAGTCGGCTGGTCTACAAACTCTCGTGGAAATGGATTTGATGACCCATCCAATGATGCGAGTGTTAAGCAACGTCTTGTGCACTTGATTAGCGCTGTACGAGTCCTTTTACGCAGTAAGTTTCATGAAGTTTGGGCAAAAAACTAACTACATCTTTGCAGTTCCACTAATTGTGATCAATATTGTTGTGATTATATATGAACTCCTTCTAGGATAGTACTATACAGTAAACGTTCGCTAGTCAGTCATATGTTCTGACACACACCTGGTCGAACGGCACGAACATTTTGGATCTCTAGCTAATGTATCGGCGTGGCCGTGCAGATCGGGATATGCATGAGAACAACAATTCACGTTCTTGACTCGAAGCTGTCTCCACCCGCCATGATTGTCCGCGATGGAGATCCGGCGAGGGGGCTGTTGCCGGATCCAACGCACATGAGTGTTGCATTTCCGAAAGGATGGGCAGAAAAGCAGAAAATCAGGAGACGGAGACTCCAGCTCGCTGCAGCATTAATTGAGGCGGACAACTCCGACATCGACAAGCGCATTACTTTCGTAATACAAAATGATCCGCATGCAACTGATTTGTTGGCGCATTTAACGAAGTTGATAAAGCATGCTAATGAAAGTGTGATATTTCGAAACTCTTCTGCAAATGATCAAGAATACCAACGCCCCATCTACACATTCAGACTCTCGACGCAGCGTGAGCTGTCACGAGGTTACCTAAATTTGCAGCAGGACTGCGAACTCGAAGATGCAAGCCAATCTCAAGGAGAAAAAGCGGAACAAGCACAGGATATGGAAACCTCGGATGCAGGGAAGGACAATTTTGAGCAGATTTCATTCTCCTTGGATGACTATGGCTCCCCTCTACTAAATGTATTAGAACAAACTCCGTCCATTGAAGTTGCGGCCCAGGCATATGCTGAGCAAGAACTGCAGACTGCTTCGAAACCGTTACAAGAACCTGAATCCCGCTCGAAACGCCTCTTAGAGCGCATCCATAAGCTGAATGCAGCAGTTCACAGCACTCCGGCATCGGATATCAGTTTCTCTTCAACAGAGAATGCATCTATAAAGGACCAGAGTCAAGAAATTCAAGCCAGTGATATATCCCCCATTCATAAAGAAAGTGTTACAGCAAAAGACGAGTCAGAACACGAATATGCACATGGTACGGAAGAACCTATGGAAGGATTGGGCATCCACAGCGATGAGCCTAGGCCTGATTTACACCACTTTCGTGAGCGCGTAATGAACCGCAAGTCTCAGGTTGGCGTTTCAGATACTTCTCAACAACGCACATCTGACACATCATCCAATCTCACTGATACTGAAACTTTGCTTGATCAGCCGCTTCACTATGATCCACTAAAGCCACTTCATGGTTCAGAAATGACAACCAAACAACTCAACTCAATGGCCAGGGGTGTGTCGCACATCGGCTCCCCGCGCTTGTCAGAGTTGCCAAGCAAAACTAACACAAATGTGCATGAAGCTTCGGTCAAACCCCCATTCAAGTTAACGAGTATTGTCTTTTCGAAGAAAGAAAAGCCCTCTAGACTCCTTATTCCTGCCGTATCACGTCGAAATCATGAAAGCAATCGCACACCCATTTTAGACGGTTTATCTCCTGTTCCCGACTCTTATGATCCCGCTGTCCAGACCATCACAGACCATTTATTGTCTACCGAAGGTGAAATGATGGGCGTGAGCCTTCAATCGCCATCCATACCACCCGGTTTATCCAAACTAGCCAGTGTGGAAGAACCGCCCACAAGCTCGGAGACGGTCAAACCACTACGGACATCTACCGTATCTGTGGTAGAACCAAATTCTTCATATATGGCATACGAGGACGATCCGACACATGCCAATCAATCTTTCATGTCCGACAGAGAAACGCCAGTGAGACGCAGACACTCATGGGTGCCTTCTTATGTATGTGTGCCGGCTTTCTTGCAGGGTCTCCAGGTGAAGACCAGTGACGATACGTTTTACGTACCTCAGGGTGCCTTCAAACTAGACCACGGTGTTATTCTTCCAACGCTTTCTAGTAGGGGTGATTCTTATGGTCCTATTCAAGTGCCCTTGGGCATGGGTCGCCGAGTGTTGTATCCATCCACGGCACTTTTTCGAAATGTGCTTGTAACCCGCGACCATGAACAAGAGGGTTGGGGCTGGGATCGGTATACGAACAGTGCCAAATACTTCGAAGGGATCCATGCGGATGATGACGATTCTGATGATGAACTCCCACTCATGGATGTGCGTATCCATCGTCGTGAAAAACACATCACGGAAAAGCGCATATCACGCGAGAAAAAGCGCCAGCGGCGTGCCCGAGCCGAGCGCCGGCGTTTGCGAGCACTGGCACGCGAAAAAGGCAAACCGGCATCCGCTTATGGCGTAACTGAGGAAGACACAGAGGGCGAACTGTCAGATGCGTCGAGTGACTACGATATAAGCAGCGATGAAACAGATCCAGACTTGCCATGGGTGGATGATCTGCGACCGGCTGGAAAATTGTATGGGAAGAGCCTTGTGGGTGTTGCCGAGGCACGAAAGACGCAGCGAGACGGTGAAATTCGCTTTTATGGGCAGGCATCTAAAGATGATTCCGATCGTCAGCATCCTTTTCACAATGATACACGTGAGCGTATGCGCCGAATCTTTGGTGAGCAATCGATGTTTCAAGCAGAGAAGGAAGGCCAGTCAGCTCATGATGAAGTGTACGCGCCTGCATCGAGGCTGGCAGATTTGGCAAACATTCTTGATGGAGATGTACCGGGTCAGAATGAGCAGATCACGCCGGAGGAGTTGCGTGCCCATGAAGTGATGGAAGATCGTGATTTGGACGAGCATGTGGCTGATGCGTGGAAAGACGAGTCACCCGATGAGGAAGCCACGACGGAGACACATGTGATATCGTACAAGCCCCAGCGGCGAACCCGCACGTCCCACTTTCCCCGCTGGATGGACAAGAATGAAGATGACGTGCCGCTTTCTGAGTTGCACCTTCATTCGCCACAAGCAAGCGACGATGATACTATACCCTTAGCCTCTCAACACCCTCAGGCAGCGATTATTGCGGAGAAGGAGGCTATTATCAGGCGCCTGGAGGAGGAAAACCGGCAAGTGCGTATGCTGCTGCAGATGCGCACATCGCTGCCGCCCATGCCGCTTCAGCCATGGATGGTACCGATGAGTAGCATGGTGCCACCACCTAGTGCCTCAATGGAGCAAGTCGCACTCGATACGCCGAACCCGTTTCTGCAAGCATTGCCAAGCACACCAGCCAGACTTGCGGAGCCCTCTGTCGTGACACATGACAATCAGAACGGTGTCATAGGCTGGCTCTCGGAACGCGAGGCGCCGGACATGTGAGCATGGACGTGCGGGAGTACTCTCATACATGGCACCTGCACAGGCCGCCAATCTGCCTCTGGCGGGCGCAGTAATGTCGGTATATGAGCAAACAGCCTCGTCTTATCAGGGAGTAGATGATGCGTGACACGCGCACTGGTGCTGGGTGTTACGTAGAACAGCGTAGAGGAGGTATCTGCATGTCGCATGCAGAACGGCAAGACACCGTATCCAAGGTCGGCTTTGGGTACAAGGCCTGGCTCACTATGCCAGAACCCGGCCACCTGTTCTGGCAGCAGCACCGATACCACGTCGTCTATCCGGCCTTGCTTGCGGATGACTCTGAGAAATATATCGCCGATTTGCTTTCCTACAAAGCAGACAATCCTGGGCTGGTATTTTTGTATCTTTTGGAGGAGCTCGGGCACGCCATCCTCAAGTTCGATGCGCGTGAGCTGCTCGCTTTTCGCAGTCGGACGATGTGCCAGATTCGTAAGACCTAGATTGTATGGCTTGAGAGACGGAAATTTCTCGTCATCCATGTGACTCAGCTTTTCAGTCGTAATATGCGCGGCGTAGAGACATTTGTAAAAATGCTGTGTGAGCAGGACGGCACGTACATTGGAGTGATGCGCGTAGTGTCGGCGCTGGGCTCCTGATTCAGCCCCTGGATTAATTCCGCAAAATAATACTGCATAAGGAGCCTGTACAAACCATCTAGACCAGGTTTTATATAGTCAGGTAGTGGTTGACTAGGCGGAAAGTATGGAGAAGTAACGCGCACCGACTTGAGTGTCCGTGCCACACGTCCCATGAAGGGCGTGTCAAGTGGAGGTGAATCTGGCGCCTGGCGCAGCGACACGACGCCTCACCATGTTCGCAACACGCCTTTGCCGTACCCCATGCCTGAGGTTCGTGCGCCATGTGCAAAAGTCTATGTGCGTATTCGAAATGAATAACAGGAAGGATGGATGTAAATGGCCATGATGCACATAACACTAAACGCCTCGTGGTCGATGCTGCACGGCCGGGGTTCATCGACACCCGCTTCTCTATCGCGACAGAAAACTGTGCGTGAATGTCACTGACGCAGTAAATCGGGCGCACACCCTACATGGGGGCATGATCTCTACACTGGTTGATTCAGTGGGGTCCCTGGCCGTCGCCTCGCATGGATGGTTCAACACGGGCATTTCCACCGACATTCACGCAACTTTTGTCAGGCCGGGCGGCATGGAAGGCGATACTGTCCGTGTCACGGGCGAAGTGATCGGAATGGGTATGTTGAAGTACTAATGAGTAGGAAAGACGCTGGCCTACACGCGTGTTGAGCTTCGTAACATGGAGACCAACCAACTGTTGGGTGTGTACAAGTGACTCACCGCAGCCTATGGAAGCCATACAAAGTATATTCGCATGGGCCGCGACTCGCCCCACAATGTGGTGTTTAATGAGAGTGGCGAGGAGGTGCTACAAGGCACACCTCCCTAGGGACTTACATTTGGGTCATCCATCGTCCGTGCACGAGTACCTGCTTTGCCTTGATGGGTGGGAGCTCCCAGCCCAGGCCGCCCGCAGCGGCACCATCTTGCATAGAACCACCATATCTTGGCGTGAGCAATACTTGGCGCTGTATAGACCTTTCCTCGCCCCGCTTGAGTGACTGCATAGAAGCAGAGAGCGCTTCAGCCGTAGCCGCTTCGGAGGGTTGGGAAAACATACACAGGGAGCGCCCCAAGGTTGGCAGCCATGCAGGGTTGATTCTTGTTAGCATCTTGAGCCACGTAGTCGTAGTTGGTGGGGGCTCGTCATCAACGACGGCCTCCTTCGGCGCACTGCGGTGCACCTCACCAAATACGATCCATTCAGGTGCTGCACGTTGGAAGAACGTAGAGCTGCGGTGAAGATACACGGGCCCCGGGACGCCCAGCGCAACGTACGGAATGCCTCGTGCCGTTCCCTTGCCCCCATAAGCACGTACGTTCAGCTCGGCCTCGGGAGCACCGACAATATCCGCACGCACAGCAACACGATCGATGTAGATGGCGCACAAAAGTTGCCGGAGAACCTTGCATTGGGTGGGATTCGGGGGGGTGAGCTCGGGCTGCCGCAGCGCAGCAGAGTCGGAATCAGTAAGACCAGAGAGGTTCGCCATCACCAAGTTACTGAGCTGGGCACGGAGCTTGTTGATTTCTTCCATCGCTTTGAGACGCACAAAATTGTCACGGCAGAACTGTACAGAGTTGCCACGAGCTGCATCATACGTGTAAGCGCCAACCACACTGAGCAGACGGAACGCATCACTCAGTCCGTCACCCAGCACATCGAATGCGTGCAGCTTCTTAAAGTATTTCGAGCGCACAGCACGTCGAGCTTCTTTCGCAGCGACAGGGTCCTCGTCAGGAACGTATAGAGATTCTTCCCGCTCAAAGACGTCACCAACGCTCATCGCCGCCACAATGGCAATTGCATGAGCAAGGCATTGGTGCTGGTGACCCTGTGCCAACAACTTCGCATAGCGGGGTACCACCGGAAAGAGCGCCATAACGCGACCGAGACTCGTCACAGTTGCATGGATATGCCGCTTGGTTCCCACGTACGCTTCCTTGTTCTCCAATGCCCCAATGTGCACGAGCATGCGCTCAGCCTGCTGCAGGGCACTGCGGTCAGGTGGTGTAGGGAAGGGAAAGTTGGCCACATTATCAATGTTCATCGCCTTCATTTGAAGCACCAGGCCATCAACGGGGATGCGCAAGATCTCGGGTACGCCAAAGTCCACAAAATGTTCCTCAAACACAGCTGACGAGTAGAGACGGTAACAATGCCCTGGCCCTGTACGACCTGCACGACCTGCACGCTGTGCAGCACTGGCCTTGCTGATCCACGACACATGGAACGACTGCACTTGGCTGCGAGGATCCATATGCCGTTCCTTCGAACGGCCGCAATCGACGACATACTTGATGTTAGGGATAGTAATAGACGTCTCCGCCACATTCGTGGCAACAACAACGAGACGCGTGTTGGGCGGAGGCTCATCAAATACGGCCTGTTGCTCCTGGGTGGGGAGTAGAGAGTACAGCGGCAGGATGTGCATCGGCATATTTGAGTCGGCCAACTCGTCAACCTCGTCCTCGCTGTCCAGGGCCTCGTCGTCGACGCTGCCATCCACTTCCGCGTCTTCCACCTGTGGCGTTTCATCCGTACCCAGTTCCATTTCCTCGGCCTCCGCATCTGCGACGCACGCCGAGACAGGATGCCTCTTTGACTGCACATGCACAGGGTTCGAGGCAGCACGGGGACCATACTTTTGCCGCAGCTTCCGACAGACCGTCTGTACCTCCTGCTGACCCGTCACAAATATGAGGATGCCACCATGTGGAAGGCGTGTATGGATTTTCGAGGCTTTTTTCACGGCTTCCGTCACATAATCCTGCACTGTACGCCGATTAAAATGGATCGTCACGGGATGCTGTCGTGCGCCAATGTGTACCACGGGTGGTGGTGTTGGAAAAAGTGTTGTATTCTTCGTGAAATCGCCGACTCGCATCGTAGCACTCATGATAACAAGGCGCAGGGGACGGGGGGCCGCCGTGCCAGCAGGGCCGTGGACCCAGCGCTGTTCTCGCATGCGGACAACGCGACTGAGCATACCGATCAGCATATCGGTATTCACACTGCGTTCATGCGCTTCATCCACAATAATGACGCTGTACTTGGACAGGGTAAGATCCTGTGCGAGTTCACGCAACATAACACCATCTGTCATGAATTTAATCTGGGTTTGGGGGCTCGTAGTCGCATCATAACGGATCTGATGGGAGATTCGGTGATGGTCCAACACCAATTCTTCAGCGACCCGTCGCGCCATACTCACAGCAGCAACACGACGTGGTTGCGTGATGCCAATCATGCCAGGATTCGCTGAGTAAGTCATAGACAACGTACCACTTCCCGCTGTAGCAAAGGCTGCTTCGTACAAAAACTGCGGGACTTGCGTGGTCTTACCACTACCCGTTTCACCACAAATCACAGTCACAGGATTCTCTTGAATAGTGCGGAGGATGTAATCTTCCTCTGCTACCACGGGCAGATTCATGCGAGCGTCTTGCAGCGCCTGGGGTCGAGACACAGATACATGGCGCACGGGTGCATCGTCTCCCATTTGTTGAAATATGACCTCATCGCTGTAGTAACGCTCAGTGAAGGGAGACCGAGTCGATGACGCCTCCTGACCAAGAGGACCTCGGATTTTTCCATCCTGCGGACCGATATCACGCACACGATCAACACGGCCGCCAACAGGCTCGAGAGGACGCTCCTCGGGAATATCCTGTGTCGGACGAGCCAGGTTCAGAGCGCCGAGTGCCCATTCTTTAAAGCCGCGGCTCCGCTCTGATTCACCGATACCTTGACGTTTTGACTTGGGCTTTTCAGCCATGTCAAAGCTAAGCAAGACGGGATCATTTTTGTCCCCCTCGTCTTCCTCTTCGTTCTCGTTCTCGTCCTCCTCTTCGTCCTCGTCCTCCTCTTCGTCCTCGTCCTCCTCTTCGTCCTCGTCCTCTTCCCCTTCGTCCTCGTCCTCTTCATCTTCCTCCTCCTCTCTATTATCATCGCCTTCCTCCTCTTCACCCCCATCTTTATCCAAGAGTTCATCAGGTATAGAATCGGCATCAGGAGGGAGAAGACCACGTCGTTTCATGGCCTCCAGTAGCACCGCCTCTTCATCCGCGTCGGTATCGGCCTCTTCACTTTCCAAATCTTCTGTAACCATGGACCCGTTGTCCTCCTCCAGATTTTGGCGTTTCAATTCTAGCATTTTGTCCACATCGTACACATTGGAGTCTAATCCTTTTTCGTCTTCCGACGAATCAAAACTAGAATCCGTATCATACGACTCTTGAGGAGCTTCGTTCTTGCCTCGAAGTACACGTTCTTTGATAGAGAGATTGCTTCGGTCCTGAACACGATTTTTGCGCTCGCGCTTCCGCAATACTGGCATAGCAGGTAGGCCGTCAGTGCCTTTTTTGAGGGCCGAGCCGACCTTGTCAGGCGCAGGGGCGATAGGCTTGGTCAACGCAGAGTCTACACTGGGCGAGGACGCCTCAAACTTCTTTACAGCTTCCAGAATCCTTTTTTGGCGTTCATCATCAGCAGGCGTGATATGCTGCCGATCCAAGTCAGGCTCACTATCAGTTCCGGATTCGGCATCTAGGTCTTGATCGTCATCGTCTTCTTGCACCTGAAATACTGCCGCACGTTTCCGTTTGGACCCGGATTCTTGTTCCTTTAATATCTTTTGTACACGTTCCGACTCTTTAGAGATGCGGCCAGTACCAAGGGTAGCCGCGCTTACAAGCTCTGTGCGGTCTCCAATGTCAGCGGAAGACTTGGCAAGCTTTTCAAGAATGCGTGATTTTTCTTCTTTTCTTAATTTGTTCTCAATATACTTGTCAAGTCTTCGGCGCTTTTTTGAAGATATCTTCATAGTTTCGTCATTGCCACCCTCACGAAGCAACTGTCGGCGCTGTCGATCCTGCTCTACCAGGGCAGCGCGGGTCTCTTCGTCCATAATGGGAGCGTTTGCATCGGCCTCGACGTTACTCCGAATCCGAACAGCCTTCTTACCCTTATGTGAAGAGCCACCCGCTGTTGACTGTCGCGCTTTGGCATTAAAGCGTTCCCGGCGCTTGGGCCCCATGGCGTATGATCAAAAAAAAAATTGGGCGGTGGAGGCGTCACTGACAGCCGCTGACCAAGGGTAAACGTACAGTCGTAGTCTATCTAGATGGGGGGTACAAACTCGTTGATGCGATCTGGCGTCAGTCAGATAACACGTGCCCCGAGCATTTTGTGCAATGCATTCAGCAATCCAGCAAATGGAACGAATTTCCTGTTCCTTGAGTTTCAGCCAGGTGTAGAAGATACCATATTGGAATTGAGTCATGGTGAGAAGGCGGTTCACTGCGTTAGTCGTCCACACATACATTCGACCTCATATTCGAACATTTTGTCCTCGAGCATCTCAATGCTGGCATCTCCATCGGTGATAGAGCCAGCACCGTTGTCGTCAAACAGACGCCTGTATTCGGGCACAGACTCCACAATCGCCTTGACTTGATCAAGCTCATCGGCCTTGGCTAGAGCTGTATTGCCAGCCGGGAATAGCTTCCCCATGCTGGGAAAGAGGCGCGCACGTTCTGTCTTGCTAAGCAGCGTGCCAAATGAGTTAATAGTGATGTTGATAGTACGGCGGTCTGCCTCGTAGGCCAGCAGCTCGCCCATGCTCTCAGCCGTGGGGCCACCAATCGACTGGCAGAACGCATGAAAGTCTTCGAGGTAGGCCTTGTACAGCTTGTTCCGGATAATCTCAATGTTGAGATCGTCCAGGTCAGACGCCGAGAAGCAGTCGCGGAAGTAGGGCGATAGCGGCGTTTCCACCAGCACAGTGCGATACAGCTCCTCAACATTGGTGGCGACACACAGCGCAGGCAGTGTGTCAAACCAGCCAAGCGGATGGCAGCGGTCAAGAAGCTCGTGCGTGTCACGGCCATGTAGCGTGCCGGTGATCAACAAGATCACATTGTCAATCATGTACGAATATGTGAGATAGTCAAGGAACTTGTTCAGCGGCGCCGTCGCATTCGAGCGCAGGAATTCAAATTCGCTCACAAGCTTCCGCGTAGCGCGCTGCGAGATAGCCGATGTCGCAAGGGGAGACGGCTCATTGGCAAGAAAATTGCCGTAGTCAGTGGCAGACAATTGCATGCGCAGGTCTTCCAGGGTCTCGCACTGAGTAAGGGCCTGGAAGTTGGTAGCCGTAAGCATCGAGTTCATATACCCTCGGACGATGCCCTCGACAAAGCCACCATTGATATTGAAGGTGAGTGCCTCCATGGTGGCCCCAATACGACTGTCACGTTCGTGCGTGAGGTGGGTGTGCGCTACGGCCTCCAGCCCGTGGGCACGTGGCTTCGGCCGAAGAACGCCTCCACGCAAGGTACTCGACCTGCACACCTTCGACGCGAGTGGACGCGATGGTGTTTATTGTCAAGTTCCCGGCGCGGAAGGTGACATCACAGACACAGGACGCCGCCGCGGAACCAAATGAAGCGGTTCATACTACACAGGAGGCTACAACTTCCGCGTCAATGACCCTGCCTGTGGCGACGCCCCTCATGGATTCCTCCCCGACACACTCGGACACGAGCAACAAGGATGAGTCCCCGTCGACCAAGGAGCCCAGCATCATGGAAGCCAAGAAATCTGTATTGGATGTACTTTTGGCCCCGTCTGTGTTGAAGCATCGCTATGTGCGCGGTGTAGACAAATCCAACATTGTCGAACGACCAGAGCGCATTCGTGCAGTTCTCTTGGGTTTAGCCGGTGCGCATGGCGTGAGCGAAAAGATGTCCAGTGGATCGACACGTCATGACAATAGCGACCTTGTATCCATGTTGTCCTCGATGACCATGGAAGAAAGAGAGAGTGCCGTGCGGGTAATGAAGGCAACGCGCACGCTAAGCCTCGACGCGCCAGAGGCAGCTCTTATGGATGTGCACGGCTATGCCAATGAGCCTGCTGTATATTCCGTAAGCACAGAATATGCGCCGAGTGACGAGAACAATGCAGGTCCGTCCACACACCTTGCGCGCGCCTCCTCGTTGGCAGCCAAGGCGCCGCACGAAGCACCAGGCACACTTCCCCGCAAGGCACTGAGTGCCTCTGCGGACCTGTCCGATGCAACTTCAAGCGATGGCGAAGGTGATGAGCGAATGCATCTTTGCGAGATACCCGAGAATTTACCGCAAGGTGACTTGTACTTGTGTGGACCCCACACTGCCAGCGCACAGGATAGTAGCGATGGCGGCTCACGCGAAGCAATTTGCCATGCCCTGGGTGCCTGTATCGAAGCTGTGGACCGCGTGGTGGCCGGAGCAAAGGATGACTGCCCTGTGCATTGGTCCGAACAGGTCCAGCCGCAGTCTGCTGGCCTAGACGATGTGTCTGTGACACGAGTCGTGCCCCATCAGCCGGCCAAACGTGCATTTGTTCTGTCACGCCCACCAGGGCACCATTGCAGTGGGGCTGAGCCGTCCGGCTTCTGTTGGGTGAACAACGCTGTGGTCGCTGCAGCGCACGCGTATCGTGCTCATAAGATTGACCGGATTGTGGTGTTGGATATTGACTTGCACCATGGTAATGGTACACAGGCCCTTGTATGGCGCATGAATGCAGATGCGGTAGAGGCTGACCAACGCCGACAAGCCAAGTTCTCCTCTACACTGCGGCAGGCTAACAAAGGCGCCACGCCTGCCACACGGAGTGCGACCAAGGCGGCGGAAGCGGTTCGCACACCGTACGAGCAGTTGCAGCACGAAGAGTCACTTGTGGGCCCTCGTGCGCAGCGCCTGTTCTACGGAAGTCTGCATGATATTGAAAGCTACCCGTGTGAAAATGGCGATACGGACCTGATTCGCAACGCCAGCGTGTGCCTCGCAGGTGCACATGGACAATGGATTTGGAATGGTACGTACTCGGATCCTGTGGCCCGAGGATGTCGTCCGCTAGGACGGCCTAGTAAAAGGTCTGAGGGAGCTTCGCGGCACCCGGCGACGACTGGCAACAGATATCTGAGCAGCTTAGCGCCACGAATAGTACTAACCGAGCAGTGCATCTTGACAACCACAAAGACGACGCAGAGTTTGAGCAATTCTACCGGAATAAGTACTCGAAGTTATTCGAGCAAGCGCGCCGGTTCGTGCGTGACACCAAAGCGCTTCCAGAGCGTACGCTGGTGTTTATTTCCTGTGGCTTTGATGCGTGCACATACGAATACCCCGGTATGCAGCGCCATGGAAAACATGTACCGCCCCAGTTTTATGCACTCTTCGCTCGCGACGCCGTGGCATTCGCGAATGAATGCGCGGACGGCAAGATCGTCAGCGTGTTGGAAGGCGGCTATTCGGATCGCGCCCTGATCAGCGGTGCGCTTGCGCACATGGGCGGCCTGGCAGATATGCCATGGGCTGCGAGCAACTGGCCGCGTGCACAGGCTCCATGGAGTCTCGAGAATGTGGCGATGCTCGAAAAGATGGCGAAGCGTGTCGTGGCATCGGCAGCGAGCAAGTCGGTGACAGCCAGTGCTAGCCGCCGGCGACCTGCGCCAGCCGCTGCATGGCTTGTGCGGGCCTCAGAGCATTTTGCATCGTACCAGCGTGCATGTGGCATTGCGGCTCGCCCACTTGAGTCGACCAGCCAGCCAAGCACGCCACGGAAGGCCGCGCTGCGTGGCTTGGACCTCGACTTGGCTACACCCTCCCACAGCACGACCGGTGGGCACCAACTGCGTGATCGCAGCTTACGACGGACGCGGTCGCATGCGAGCCTGTGGACCGACGGGACCCCGTCTCGGTCCCGCCCGCGGTCGCGTGCACCGCCGGAGCCTGTTCCGAGTTTGCCGAGGACGCCGCGGAAGACGGCGGATATATCCAACCTTGTGCCAGGGGCCTTGCCCGTGGAGAGCGCTGGGCCTGCCACGCCGAAGCAGCCAGGGGCCTCCCGCGATGACACTTCCAATATGCTCATGGATCTGCTGGGACGATTACAATTGCAGGAGCCGTCCAAGTAGGTAGTCCTATCTATTTTTTGCGCGCAGACGACTTTTTCATGCGACGCTTCTTTTCGGCCTTCGGCATCTTGGTCTTGCGGCGCTCGCGGTTCTCGGCCTTGACCTGCTTTTTGTGGGACTGCGTCAGTAAAGTTGCGTACCTTGCGTTCTTCCTTGGTCTTAGCCTTGGTCGCCTCAGGTGTAAGGCATTCGGACGTCCGCACATCGCTGTCGTTTTCGCTGTCCTCGCACTCATGGTCACTGGTGTCATCCGCATCGCTGCTCGTGCCAGCAGCATGATCTGCAGACGCCAGAGAGCTGGTGGATGGCTCTGCCGCTGCTGTGCTTGCGCTCTCTTCGTACACCTCATCCAGGCCGGTGACACCCGAGTAGATCAGGCTGCTCACGTTCCCTGAGCGCAGGAGTTGTGAATCGCGCTCTGGATCGTAGATCTCATCCAGGGTGCGCGGCAAGTAGCTCTGCCGGAACACAGCATCTTCTGCCTCGCTCTGGGCCTCGTCCAGCTGCTCGACCAAACGGCCTACCAGGGACGGCGCGTCCTCCGATGTTGTGCCGGGCCCTGCAGCATCTTCAACAGACAGACGCTCAAGCTCAGCCATGAGAGACGCCTCCGTCTCATCTTGGTCGTCCGCCTGATGGAACTCCAGGACGGCCTCGTTCATTTGCTCATCTCCATGCACCAGTTTCTCGAGGCCAGCCACGCCACCGCCGCGCGATCGCGCCGCCTCCTTCACAATGAACTGAAACGTTTTGCGCAAACCGAGGGTGCGGACGCCGTATTTGGCGAAATAGGCATCGATATGGGCAATGTCCGCCCTCAAAAAGTCAAAGGCATGTGGATGGTCGTGCTCCACTGACTGGGACACATCGATGATCCACAGATGTCCCTCATGCAGCAGGATATTGTACTCACTCAAGTCCGCATGCACGAGCCGGCAGCGGTGGTACATCAAGCGCATCGTCGCGAGTAATTCATGGTACAGGCGTATCCAGTCATCAGGCATGATCAATGCCTCGGCATCTTTCAGGCGCGGGCTCGCCCAGCCATCGCAATCGCCCAAAAACTCCATGACAAGAACATGGTCGCGCAGCTCGATCGGGTCGGGCGCACGCAATCCCGCGTGGACAAGACGCTTGAGGTTACGCATCTCTTTTTCTGCCCACAGGCGTACCATCTTGCGTGGATTATGGCGTGCGTAGCCATGGCGGAACCGGAATTCGCCGGAAACATAGCGGTCACGATCCTTGAAAACCAGGATACTCGTCTTGTAGATTTTTATCGCGGCGCTACGCGACGCACCGCCTTCCACCGCAGGAGGCATCGTTGCATGGTATACGTTGGCCTCCTTACCTGTGCTGATGCATCCATTTACCTCTGTGATCAGCTCACGACGAATCAGCTTGGATAGAAGGACCATGGTGCGTGGGTCCAACACCTGCTGCAGCGTCGCACGGTCAGCCTTGTCCTTACGCTTGTTCACCTCGAGCCTGTTGGTTTTCCGCGGCACGCGGGCATCAATGCTGCCACCTGCCACGCGTGAGGGATCATATGCATCGTCCACATGTATCCGCGCCGCATATTTAGACAGAGCTGCCATCTGCGCTGCCGTCTTGCTAGCATGGGTCGCTGCGTCTTCGGACGGCGCCATCGAATCCATGGCAGCTGGCGTTTCGGATGTCTCTGTCGTTGAAACGCGCATGCGCGCATTGTTTATGGCTGGAAGCACACCTCCTGATCCCTTGCTACGCTTGTCCAGTGCAGATGCCATCTGGCGCGCGCGATTGTACTGCTTGGTAAAGTCTGTCTTAGCATGGTCCAAACGTACCACCTCGGGCGAGTTCCCAGTCTGCATCATCCACAGCACCTGCACGCATGATCTCCTCTTCATCAAACTCGCTATCCCACGCAGAGGCTGGACTAGAAAGCATATCGTCACTGTCCTCCTCGTGGCTCGCCGAAGCAGCCGCCACGTCTACCATGGTGGTGGAGGTGGGCGTGAAATTTTTTTTGGGCCAGAATGGGCCATTTACATAATAACGCACAGGGTGTCTATCGGGACGCTTGGCGGGGCCCTCGTGGACCACGAACCTGGCTTGTCCGAGGGCGACGCTGCAGCGATGGCGATGCATGGTTGGGCGATACAGTTAGCTTGGCTTCGTCACTTTCCGACACAGGAGACGCCACTTGTGTCTCTGCTGCAGTCTCAAACATCTTGCGGCGCTCACTGATGCTGTTGCGCTTTGCATGGACAATCCCAGGGGATGGCCGATTTGTGGGGGCTGCTGCCACCGCCGCGAGACGCTGGTCGGGTTGAGACGACTCCTCCGAAAGCAATGTATTTTCTGGCTGCACAGACTCTGTGTCCTGCTGCGCATCATCCGCATTGGCATCTACGCTAGAGCTCTCCACTGGCCTCTTGACCTCGGGTGTAAACTCAGGCGCTTTGAGTGGTGATCCTCCTTCAGCAAGAGGGCGCACCACAGATCCCACCTGCTTGGTCGGTGTCGTGTCTTGCGTCGCCGAGCCCGTCATCGTCAAGGGTCGAATATGCGGCGAGACACGCGCCGTGGGCGTGGACGCATAGCGGGTCCCAATTTGCGTTACACGGCGTTGGAGCGCCTCAGCAGGCAGACCCAGGCCACCCAGGGAGCTACGCTTAATGCGCTCATCCACGAGCATTGACCGGTGGCGCGTCAAACCTGTCTTGAAGGGACTCAGGGACTTCAAATCCGACTCTTTGGCCTTGGCGCGCACCAAGGGCGGGAGAAGCTGCTCGTAATGAGTCACCAGATCCTTGAGCAAGACAGCAGGATATTCCGCATAGAGTGTCGACGGGAGCGATCCACTCGGCCGGAGGATATAGCGACCAAGTGACAGGCCCAACTTGGTCGTATACACATCGTCAGACTCGCTCGTAGGCGTGTCTTTCATCAGCTTGTACAGATGCGCAACAAAAGCCTCCAGACATGCCAAATGCAACTTGGGCAGGCGTTCCAGCACCAGCGCGAGGCCATGAAGGATGGGCTCTGTCAGCTCCTTCGTCCGGCGTTCGCTTGTCCACTCATCCACAGCCAGGCTGCGCAACCGCGCCGCCTCGTAGATTTCAGCCACCTCATCCCAGAGCGTGTACGGAATCAAGGGCGAATCCAGCTCCAGGAGCCATAGCTTCACAGTAGCGGTGAGGACGTGCGCATCCACTGCATCCAACAACTGGTCGGGTGCCGCCATATCGGCGGCGTCAGTGCCAACACAGGTGTCATAATGTTCCATCAACTGGCGCCGCAGCTGATGGACAGTCGGCAGCGGTACATCATACAGCCAGATGCGGCGCTTTTCGCCACAAATCTCGTCCTCAGTCGCCTTCCCACTCGGCGGCAGCCATCGTGCACGTTCTGCGTAGGAGCGTTGCAGCGCCGTGAGCAACACGTGTAGGACAGGAGGTAAGGTGGGCATGGCCGACGAGACCCCCGTCTGGCTACTGCCGGGGAGCGAAGCCTGTGCAGTCAACGCTGCACCTTTGGCCGCACTGAGCAGGTCCATACCAAAGCCAGCCGCACTCACGCCGGCCACAGTCTTGCCATCATCGTGATAGTATGGCTTAAACACTGTGGATACGGGACGGAAAGGACCAGTTCGGTGTGCCGCGATGAGCTGCTCAATATGCGCCCGAGGTGCCAGAGTCGGCAGAGGTGTGAGTGTCTGGACATCAATGACAGACCCTAGGGCATGCTGGAAGGCGCCTAGCACGCGCTGGACAGCTGTGACACGATCCATTTCCCATTTTTGAGCGAGGCGGTATTCGTGGAAGAGAACTTCTTCTGCACTGGTACGAAGTGCGTCGAGCAGCTTGACACTCTCCCGGTAGGCAGTTTCGGCTTGCTCTGCCTCTCTTCGTAGCCGAACATGCCGTGGCTCGGCGAGACCTGTTACGGCGGCTTTAACCTGCGCAAGCGCCTGTGAGTCGTTCATCTTGCCCATGGTAAGGTTCCAGTAAGACGACAGACGAGATTCTTGGCGTCGGTGAGTGGCGGACTGGCCATCCTCCTTGATGCGCATCGCAGGCTCCGCGTCCTGACGGGGCTTGAAGCCAAATTGCTGCCGCAGCGTTTCGCGGCGCTTGAGCTTTTGGGCTTCCTCCGTGCGGCTCTCTGGCTCTAACACCTTGTCCGTGACCTGTGTGGCCTCTTGGTCTGGCGCCCCCAGAGGCAGCGGCATCGAAACGGCGCGGGGCTGTTCTGGCTGGCTCGGCGCGTCTCTTGCGTAGGTACCCTGTACATCCAGTGTAGGGGCAAACCGCACGTCGTCCTCAGCTTCATCCGCCTGCCGACTGCGCGTCTCATACACGGTGCGCCGCTTGGCCGTCTCTGTAGTCCGGCGCTCCATAGCAAGGAGAGCATCATCAATTTTGTGCCAGCTCGCATGCACGCGGTTCGCATGCGCATACGCCCACTTGCCGAATGGAATGAGTATGTGCGATTGAAGAAGCTGGGCGAGCCGTGCGTGGCGCTCGGCTTCTTTTTGGCTCATATCGTGCGTGAGCTGACGGATTGCGTTGGACGAGCTTGTGTCAATTGCGCGGTAGCCAGGGCGTCCCGGATCAGCTGCCGCGGGAAACAGGACATCAGACACACAGGGTGTCGTAGGGGGGTTTGAGAGGGCGTGGACGTAGGCTGCTTCCGCATCGGCCCGGTGCCGCACTAACGCCAAGAGCGATTCATTTTCGTCTAGGCCGTCCTGCAGACGAGAGTAGAGCACAACCGCTCCCTTCCTGTATTCGGGATACGTCCAGAAGGACGACGAAAAGGTCTGCGGGTACGACACATTAAGAAGAGCCGGTGATGTCATAGCCCATCCGTCGCCGTTGTGTGGGCCTGAGACTGCGCCCGGGGTACCTGTGCGGCGGTCATGCGGCGCCACGTGGCATGCTACCCAGAGACTCGGACGCTTCCCTCCACGCGACGACCGACCAGCATGGCGGGCACTACGCCGAACACGGCGCTGTACGTGAAGAACATCAATTCAAAGGTCAAAAAGCCAGGCACGTGAACTACACTGACATGAAAGAGCTGCGTCGGCAACTGTACTGCCTCTTTGGTAGCTATGGCAAGGTGATTGACGTTGTGGCGACGCGTATCGATGGCATGCGTGGCCAGGCCTTTGTGGTGTTCCGCGACCTGCAAAGCGCGACATCTGCCCTGCGTGCGTTGGACGGCTTTGAGTTTTATGAGAAGCCATTGGTCCTCGACTATGCGCGAACGCGCTCCAAGGCGACCATTGTGGCTGAGCATGGCGAAGAGGCGTTGCTGCGTCCCGACTTGCTTTTCAAGCGCGCAGACGGCACTTCTATGCGTGGGCGCATCACATACTCGAATGCGCAAGGATCACAGGAAAAGAAGCGTCCGCACGACGACGCACCTGCGGCGCCTAGCGTGGCGCCCCCTGTGGCCGCGCCAGAGTCGGACGAGCGCCCGCTCAAGACGGCACGTACCGAGCCCGAGCCTGAGGATAGCGACGACGACGGTATGTACGCAACACTGACAGCAGCTATGGAAATTGGCAACTCGGACGACGAGTAAGATAAGATACCCCTGCAACATTAGACAGCGCCATTGCCGAGAACAGTTCTACCATGACGTTAATAGGCTACCTAGTGTTGTAGCGAAACGCATTGTAGGCTATGCTTTTTTTCTGCCAGGTATTCAACTAGGAAACCCGATAGGTTATGGCCCAGCAAAGACACTAGTACACAGGGCAGAGAGGCCAACAGAGGGGCATCAGACCTTACTCGTCGTCCTCGTCGTCCTCGTCCTCGTCGTCCTCGTCCTCGTCATCCTCCTCATCCTCATCCTCACGCTGGGCCTCAAGCACGGCCACAGCAATGCGGTCCAGGTCACGCATGCCGTCCTGGGTAATGGAACGGCCGCCCTTCTCGCTGATCTCGAGCACACCGATCTGCTCCAGGCTCTGGAGGACTTTGCGCTGGACGGCACCGGAGGCGGGACTGTGGTGCGAAGGACGGAAGCCGCGGTTCTTGGGGCCACCGTGCAGCTTGCAAAGCTTGCCCACACCAACCGACTTGCGCAGGTAAATGTGGCGGGCAAGGGCCGCAGCACGGACGTAGTACCAGTCAGGGTCATAGGGGGCCTGCTCCTTGTAGGCACCCGTCTTCACAATGTCAACCCACGTCGGCATCTCGAGCTTGCCTGTTCTGTTAGTCTGTTCATCGCCGACGCGAGCCGGCGAGGCAGTACGTACCCGACCGCTTCAGGTGCTGGGCGTAAGCGTTGATGAACTGAGCGGCGTCAACGTCGCGAACGCTACAGATGTTAGTACCCGTTCCACAGCGATGGCACGCCTGCACCCACGTACTTCGGCATGTTGGCTCTATGAGAAGATGAGCGTAGCGCACGTTAGCCTCGAAAACGAGTAGACTCGGCCGAGAAGGGTGTCTACGTGCGAAAATCAAAACTATACTCCTCGACATGTGACTGATATGCTTACATAATATACGGATTGGTCCTGCGGGGTCAGTGGGGCGCACGTACCAGCTAAAGTCGCGGAACTCGGCCTGGTCTTGCGGCGAGAAGACGCTGTGCACGGGCGTAAGCGTGGGCTTTTCGCTGGTGAACTAGAGTTAGTGTTTGTAGCGCACCTCTGTGTCGAACCAGGTCGTATCGCTGGCATTCTTCAGCGTCGGCAGGAATGGCGGCGTGACCCGCTTGTGCAGCAGGTCGTCCCAGTTGACACCGCGGAAGAAGGGGTGGGCCTTGACCTCCTCGGCATCGTTCGGGCCCGCACCCAGGCGGCGCGTCGGATCACGCGTGAGAAGGCGCTGGAGTAGCGATACCGAGTCGCGCGGCATCTGGATCGGGTACAGCGGCTCGTCCTCCAGAATCGCATCAAAGATCTCGTCTTCGTCGTCTCCGCGGAAGGGCGCCTGGCCCAGGAGCATCTCGTAGAGTAGAATACCAAATGCCCACCAATCGACAGCGCGGCCATAGCGCTGCTCGAGAAGGATCTCGGGCGCCATAAATTCGGGCGTACCACAAAAGGTCGAGGTGGTATTTCCGTACCACATGCCCTCCTTGCACAGGCCATAGTCGGCAATCTTAATATGGCCATCTAGCGTCAGCATGATGTTGTCGAGCTTCAAGTCACGGTAAATGATGCCGTGCTTGTGGAAGTACTCGAGCGCGAGTAGCACCTCGGCCGCGTAGAACTTGGCGCGATGCAGATTAAACTGCTCGCGCTGGATGTGCAGCATGAGGTCACCACCACTCACATACTCCATGACGAAGTACACGCGTGTCTCCGTCTGGAAGCACGAGTGAAGGCTCAGCAGGAACGGATGTTGCTCGCGAGCAGCCGTGAGGAACACACGCTTCTCGGAACGCGTGCTGTCAATTTCGTCGTTCTCAATGATAAACTCCTTTTTGAGCACCTTGATCGCAAAGAGCTGGCCCGTATGCTTCTCTTCCGCGAGCATGACCTTGCCAAAGTTGCCTTTGCCCAGAACCGCCAGGAAATTAAAGTCATCCAAAGCCACTTTGCGGTCCGAGGAGGGCGGTAGCTCATGCACGGCGCCAGCCCGCCCTTTTTGCGGCGAGACCGAGGCGCTCATGTGCGACACAGGCGAGGGTCCAGGTGCGATCTTTGTGGCACTTCCTGGCGAGAGCCCGGGCGCGTCAGTCACGGTACGCCTGGCGCTGGGTGTCACCGGTGCCGACATCATGCTCGACGGCTGCGGCCTTGGTGCAGTCGGCGTCGTGGGCATGCTACTCGCGGGGCTTGGCGCAGACGATGCCCAAGTAGGCTGAGGCGACACCTGCAGGCTCTGCATGCCGCTGCTCAGCGCGTCGACGCTTGGCCGGCTCACGTCCATGGATGGTGTGCCACGGGGCGCGCCGGGCTGAGACGGCGGCTTGATCGACGAGCGGTTCTTCTTGATGGTCGCGATGTTGCTCATCATCTGGTTGGCCATCTCCATCGACATGCCGCAAAAGTCAGGAACGAGATGCGCGCAGTCGGCATGGCATGTCACGTCACACTCGCTGCACTTGCGGTTCGAACGCCGGCCAAGCGAAAGCATCGTGCCACAATGGCAGCACCAGTTGGCGCCGAGGTTTGAGAAAGGCTCAAAGCGATGGGGAATGCGGTGCTTTAGGTTCACGTCGTCGTTATCAGCACCTGCGCCACTGCGGCTCGCGCAGCGGATGACGACCTTTTGCGCACACTTTCGGTGGCAAGTGTAATGGCAGTCCTCGCACTGTACGCCCGAGGCATTGAGCAGCAGTTCGCCACAGAATGCACAGCGGATCATCTGGTAGAACTGGCGCGCAACAAAGCGGTGCCCGTTGACCTCCGACACCTCTTTCGGGCGCATGCGCATGGCGCCCTGACGGCCCAGCCCCTGGTCGACCGGGCGCTTGGGTCCATTCTGCTTGACATAGTTTAGGCGCAGGTACAGCGCACCCGTCGGCTCGACGGTAAACCAGCCCTCGATGCCCTGGTCCGCCGCGGCGTTGGCGCCCGTGTCCGGCGTGCCCGGCGCCTCCATCGCAGGCGAGAGGCCCGCGCCATCGGCGCCGACCTGACCAAACTTGATCTTGCGCAGGTGTTCAACGATATCACTCACGCGCAGCCACACGAGGCCGACGGGTACAGGCGCCGAAGCGCCGACGCGGTCAAAGAGAATGAGCTCGACCTCACTCGTGTCTTCCATCGGCAGCTCGAAGCGCTCGCCCCACGTATCGTTGCGCGAGGCGTGCGTGTGCACACGATCGAGCTCTTCAATCTTCACCGCGACGTACGACTCGCGGCCGAGACGCTGGCCGCTCGGCATGGGCGCATGGTCCACGTCGCGTGCCGCCTCAATAGCGATGCGTAGCGTGCCGGGATGCGGCTTGCGGGGCCGGCGATTTGCATATGGGTTCTCGAGCTCGGGACCGTCTTGGATGTACAGGTGCTGGTACCGGCTGAGTGCCTGCTGGATGAGCACCATCTTGCTCGCCGTCTCCATGCGCTGGTTCTTGGCGTCGTCCTGGATGCGGCGGTCGCCCTCCGCTTGGTACAACCGTGCAATCTTGTCGTATCCGAGTTTGTACTGCCGCTCGAGCTGCAGCTTGTATTGCAGCTGATCCAGCTTGCGCTGCACCTTGGCATTCGTCAGCGGTGTGTCGTAGCGCAGCAGATCGAGCGCCGTGTACGCCCTTCGCGTCGTGTCGGGGGCACCCACCGGCACCTGGGATCGATACGCGGCACTGCTGTCGATCGGGAATGACGGCGCGACGTTCGCCTGCCGCATTGGACTCGACTGCGCCGCAGCAGGCGACACATCGGGGATCGAGCCGGTGCTCTGCCGCGTCACCGGGACAGCAGCACCTCCTGCCGTCGCGCCTAGTGTGGTTTCGGATAGGGAGCCACTCTGCCGCAGCTGTGCAAGGCTCTCTTCGAGGAACGCAATCGTGCGCTGCGCACTGCGGATATTCGATTCGGCCTGCCGGATTACGTCCTGATTCGGTGTCGCATGGCACAGAGACTGGAATCCCTCAATGATACGGCGCTGCTTAGCAATACGCGACTCGAGGTCGGCGATCTTGCCCATGTTGGGGTCTTGCATTGTGTCTGTCCACGCTACACGCGACTCGGTCGCGGTGCTGGTCGGATCGGTGCCAGAGTGCTCCGCCCGGTGGCACTCACGCTCGGCCGAAATCTCCGGCTGCATGGAGGCCCCTGCACGCCCCTGCACTCCGCCGCGTTGAGTGTATGCGACGACACGCGTGTGTGAGCGTGGATAGCGGCCTCTGCCGTGTACAGGCGGACGTGAATTTCCGCACGCATGGCCCCCGTGCACGCGCTGCCTCTCAGCCACTGGGACGGCGCGTGCGCCTCACGTATGCATGTAGCGTGGCTCATGGCCAGGGGCGCGTGCCGCTCAGCGGCACACAGATCCGCACGAGCGGCCTCGGGCGTGCGATCGAGCGCTTCTTTGCCCAGGTACGCTCTCTCTCTGATGCAGCATGCGGACGTACTCAATGTCCGGTCCTGTCAGTGCGTCCACGTTGATGCGCACACGACACAATGTACGCGCGCGTTCTCACGCAGGGGACCTCGTCCTGGGCAGCGTGCCGCAACGGTTGTCGTGCCCCATCCGAATGTCATGGAGCCTGGTGTGGGCTTCGCCGGATGCCGGC
Source organism: Malassezia dermatis (assembly GCA_001600775.1). Taxonomy (NCBI): domain Eukaryota; kingdom Fungi; phylum Basidiomycota; class Malasseziomycetes; order Malasseziales; family Malasseziaceae; genus Malassezia; species Malassezia dermatis. Next base: position 250,676 of record BCKX01000002.1, read on the forward strand.
GTCGCGGCCGCGCTGAGAGCGCCGCATCTGCCTCGGCGTCTCGAGCAGGTCCATACGCAACTGCTGCGCCGCATCCTGAGCGACCTTATTGTTCCTGCGGCGGATCAGATGCATGGCGCCTACGGCGCGCACCTGCGGTCCGTCTCGCCATGGCTCGAGCATATAAGCGTGAGCCTCGACACCATGCGGCGCCACGCGGTCCATGCGCCATGGGACACCAGCGCGATCCTTCCTGCTCTCATGCGTGCCGACCATGCCGTGTACCCACCCAGCGGCTTTCCGCTGCAGTGGCCACATGCCGAGCGCAGTCCGAGCCTCGTGTCCGACGACCTGCCTGTGCTCTCATCGGACGCCACTTGTATTCTATCTCCACATCGTAGCGCGCGCGGGCGCAGCTCACCACGCGCTCCTAGCTCCGATGATGTACGGGACACTCCGTGCGCGTCACCGCGCTAGGGCTTTTTGGGAAGGATGGGCGGCCGTGCAGAGCGAAGCCACGTGGGCTGCGCACGGTCCATTGTCGGCGGTGCGTTCCCGTCGGTACGCGGACGGGGCTTGGGCACGGCCGGCCGCTTGAGCAGCGAGGCAGATGGCACGACCTTGGGCGGTGCCTTGAGTATCGACGAAGATGGCACAACCTTGGGCGGCACAGTTTCTACTCGGGGTCGCTTGGGCACTGACTCTGGAGCTTGTTTGGGTGTTGACTCTGGAGCCCGCTTAGGCAGTGACTCTGGAGCTTGTTTGGGTGTTGACTCTGGAGCCCGTTTAGGGACTGACTCTAGAGCGCACTTGGGTGCCGGGCCCTGTGGCAGTGTGGGCGGCTCAAGAGACCGCTTAGGCGCCAGGTGTGGCCGCGGCGGCTCGGGCTGCGCGGGCCTGGGACGCGCCGCGACCTTGGCGGGGTTCGTAAACGTGTGTGGTGCAACCTCGATGCAGCAGTGGAGCGTGCGCGCCTCGGTGATCAGGCGGCGCCACACTGGATCATGGCACAGGTGCGATGCGTCGCCTAGCACGATCAGATTGCTCCTTGCACGTGTCAGGGCGACATTTAGGCGGCGCTGGTCATTGAGGAAACCCATTATGCCGTCCTTGTTGCTGCGGACGCAGCTGAGAAAGATAATATCCTTCTCCTGCCCCTGAAATCCGTCCACACTGCGAAAGTCCGCCTGGTCCGCACTAGCACGCCCATAGCGCTGCACGAACAGGGAGCACAGCAGCTCGACCTGTGCCTTGTACATGCTGATGAAGGCCACGCGACCAGCGAGGCTCTGTCCAGCCACCTTCTGCAGCGCCTCGTACGCTTGCATCGCCGCGTGCGCCTCGGCCATATTCTGCAGCGAGTGCCCGCGGCCCATCGACTCGGTGCCGCGCACATCCAAGAACCGGAACGGGCCGAACAGGGGGGCAGCATGCCACGGCTGAGCCGTGGCCTCGGCCATGCCCGGCCCATCGCGCAGGTGCCGTGCGTAAAAGGCCGCCGAGGGAAACTGGCTGATGCTCGGATGCATACGGTACTGAATCGACAGCAGATGCACACGGTCCGGCGCCGCCTCATACAGCCGCACAAACAGCGACTGTGCATAGCCGCGGCGCTCCGCTTCGGCACTGATCACCGTCGGCGGCAGCTGCTTGGGATCTCCCACAAGAACGCACCGCCGGCATTCGTAGCGCAGCGGAATCAATGCACTTAGCTCGACGGCCTGGGCAGCCTCGTCAATGACGACCGTGTCAAACGTGTATCCGTACAGCGACTCGTGTCCCGCACTCGACAGCGTCGCACACACCACTTCGGCGTCATCCAGCACTTGCTTGCGCGCCACGGAGAGTCCCGCTCCGGCACGCGTATGCGACAAGTGCTGCCGGCTCTCAAGCGAGTACAGCTCCTCCCGCATCTCCAGCACGCGGTCGGACAATTCGCCCAGCTCTCGCTGCCACTCACGCGCCTGGGCGCCTGTACCGGCGGCATCGAGCTGCCGACACACCTCACGCTCCTGCTTTTCGGTACGCCGCAATTCCTCCTGCAGCTGCACGATCGGCCGGTCTAGCTCGGACCCACGCGCCAGCACATCCAGTACCACGTCCTGCACACTGGGATGTACCGCATCCTCCCGACCCAGTCGAACCAGACGCGGCATGATCCGCTCGCCATCCACGACAATACCATCCTTGAGCCGAGCGACAAGCTCATCAATCGCCGCATTGCTTGGCGCACATAGCATGATCTTGTTGTCAGATATACTCTTGGTGCTGCGCGCTGGCCGGTGCCGCCGGAAATGCGACGCGACAAGCGCCCGGATCGTTTTCGTCTTGCCTGTGCCGGGCGGTCCCTGGATCAGCGAGAAGCCGGTCGTGCGCATCGCCGCCACGACCGCCTGCGCCTGCGGCGCATTCAGCGAATACGCACGTTCCGCCTGTACACGGTCCGCTTCCGACACGTCTGGCCGTGGCGCAACCCGCGCCTGCAGCAGATCCTTCGCTAGCAGCAAGTCCGGCACGCTGACCAGGGCGGCGTACTCACGCCGCAGTGTCGTGAGTGACAGAAGCTTGCGAATGCGCCACCCGCCCTCTGACATGTAGGGTAGCATGGGCTGTACCACCGAGTGCGCGCACCGCAGCTCAAGCTCGAGCATCTGCTTGGCGGCCGCGTTGGCTCGGAACACAACAGCCACAACTTCAATTGCGCGCTCCGGCAACTCGAGGCATACCACATCCGTATCACTGAGACTCATGCCACTGGGTGGCGCACTCGTTGTTTGCAGCTCCAGCTGCACAAAGCTATCGACGCGACGTTGGCGCACATACTGCACGCCGACGCTCGGCGCCTCTTTGCGCTGCTCACAACTCTGCTGGAACTGCGCCCACGCCTCGAGCGAGAGCAGTGCACCAAAACGTTCCGTGTACGCCTCTGCATTAGGCGCCCACGGCGGCAGCGTGGCGGGGAAAGGCTGGCCATCGAGCCGGCACGGCGGTGTCGGCGCCTGCGATCCCAGGCCCCAGCGCGCAAGGCCCTCGTGCAACGGCGCCATCGGGGGCATTTTGCGCAGGCGGCGCCGGCGCTGCTCGTCCTCGGCTCGGCGCATCGTCTCCTGCAACGCCGGGTCAGTCATGGGCTGTACACGGCGGCGCACGGTAGGTGCCTTCATCTTGGGCGGTGACGCGAGCGACGAGAGGCCACTTCGGCCGCCCTCGTCGTCACTTTCGCTCTCACTCGTCGTATCCGACTCAGGCGGCGCCGCTGGCCGTGCAGGCGGTGGGCGGACCGCGCCAGTGACGCTGCTCATCGCAAGCGGCGCTCGGGGCTCGTCAGGTTCGAATTCACGGCGCGGCGCATAGGGCTTGCGTGCAGCCGTGCGCGTGAGCTGGAACTCGTTGCGCAGCTGAGCGAGCTTCCCCGTCGAGCTGCGCACGCGCGGCACCCTGTGTGCAGCACCCGCAGGCGTACGGGTCGCCTTGCGAAACGCCGACGCAGATGGTGCCTCGCGTGTCAGATCAATCACAGGGGCTGGCTTGGGCGGCGCACGCGCAGGACGTGCGGGGGCCCAGGGGAGCGTCTGCTGCCGCAGGGGCGGCGAGGCACGCGGCGCACTGGGCATACTCGGCACCTCGGTCCGCAAGGCGCGGCACTCTTCCAAGAGCAACTTCATCTGTGGCGTCGTCAGCAGCGTGCGCCGCTCCTGTACGTCGGCAATTGCGAGCTGCTGCGTAAGAAAGTCCATGACCTGGCCCTGGAATGCCGGCGGCACACATACGCTGTGCGCTTTGAGCACCTTGATGGTGCGCCGCAGGTAGTCAAAGAGCTGTTGCAGCAGCTCGCCATGGTTCAGGCGCAGCCACGTCACAGCCTCATGCAATGGCGTCAAGAGTGCAGTCCGCACGTCATTCTCGAAGCCTTCCAGCTCCGTTGCGCGACTGGCGAGGTCGGCACTCTGGACCATGTACGAGGCAAGCGCTGGGACGTGCGCGAGATACGGCAGCATTGCATGTCGATCGCCCGTGCGCGACCAGCCCGGCACCTGTGCAAAAATCGTAGCCACACAATGCGCGAGACCCGTCCAGAGTGACAGTACACGCGGACCATCAGCATGTGTGCCCCACGGGATATACGGCAGCAACACACCGACTGTGCGGTCGCACAGCACATGCAAAAGATCGTCAATGAGGCGCACACCCGCACGGGCGAGCGGCCACGTCCAAGAGATATGCTGCGTCGCCAGTAGGAAGAGAGCGATGAAGCGCTGCGTCCCATCCAGCGCCGCTACGCGCTCCTCGAGCCAGAGTGTATGCAGCATTTCAAAGCGCGAGTACGAAGGATCAGAGAGCGCCTGCAGCGGACGCTCGATGCCTTGCACGAGTAAGGGCGCCGCACTACTGCTCAGGAGCGGCGCAGCATCCAGGCACACGGCCCGCAAACGCGGTGCTATCGCAGCGAGGTGCGCCATGGCTGGCGGAAGTGACTCGGCCATCATAGCGAGGGCTTGTCGCGTGCCAATCACCGCATTCGCCACACACGTCCGGAACGCCACAAACGCCGGTGCTGCCTCGTTGGCGAGTGCACGCGGCGTATGGGCCTCGACGACGGGCGCAGGGTACACGGGTGCGACGATCGTGAGCGCGCGCAAGAGGTAGGCGGCCAGGTGCAGCGGCGCAGTGCACGCCTCGTCGCTGCCGAGGAGCAGAGCAACATGAGTCCACAGCTGCGGCGACGTTGTTGGCGCCGCCAGCGTGCCATGCTCCGCGAGCGCCGCGCGGTACAGCGACTCGTCTGCATCGGGTGAATCGTGATCAACAAAGCGCTTGCGCAGCTGCGTGACGTGCGTCGTCGTGTGGGAGAGCGCGACGCACACATTGGCTGTCTTGACCGCATCGTGGGCAAGCGCAAGGCCTACGAGGCGCACGAGGCGCGGGTGCCGCACGACTGCGCCGACGAGGCGCGACGCGTACAAATGGAGCACAAACGATGCACTGGGATCGCCCTGCGTACATGCGCGCGCACTGCAGTGCTGGAGCGTGGCGTCCCAAGCCGCGATGACGCGCTGCTCAAGCAGCTGCGCGCCGAGGACGAGGTAGGTTGTGCGCACGTCCGCTGGTATATGTGCGCCCTGGCGCTTTTCAAGTAGATCGTGCATAAGTGTTTTGAGGCCTTCGTCGTACGCGACCGGCGAGTACGCGTAGAGCGCTTCGACCAGGGCACTCAGGGCTTTGAAGAGTGTCGTCGCAGGGACCGTATCGAGGGATGGGTGCGCGAGGACGTGCGCGAGAACAGAGAGAGGCGCAAGGCCGGTACGCTGCCAGAATGTGGCGTCGGGGCGGCGACGCAGCAGTGCGGTCACCGCATCCAGGGCGTCTGGGAGCGGCGTCCCGGGGTCTTGCACGAGGTTCAGCACGACAGGAACGAGCACAGGGAGCGCTTCGGGGTCGCTCATGAGCAGATTCGTGCATGCAATCCACGCATCGCGATCACTACTGTGCGATCGCATTTGCATCGCGATATCTCGGGCGTCGTGCGCAGTCGGCGGCGCGGTACCAGGCACTGGGTCTTCCACGCTCATGGCATCGGCCAAGGCGAGTGGCGGCAAATCCGCATACACATGCTGTTCGACGGCATCGAAATAGGACGCAGCGTGGCCAGCGCCGCTCACACCGACGTGCGGCGCTGCGAGCCACACCATGGCGTCGGACGCGGCGCTGCGCCACGCTACGCGCCGCGGTCACCTCCACCCTCCACTTGGCCGTTGCCATGCCGAGACCACCGCGCGACCCAAGGGCGTGCATCGCGCAGGGTGTTGAGCACAAGCAAGCAGGGAATGCCCTATATGGCCAAAAGGAATATAGTGGTGCACTGCGTGAATACTATTATGCTATACTTGTACGTCTTAACACTGACGCAGTACCTCTCCGGCCTCGATGCGGGCGCGCTGGCCGGCCTCGCAGCACAGCCAGCGGCCGAGTCGGCAGACCTGCGCGATAGCCAGCGGCATCTGAGCCAGGTGCGATCCAATGTACGTATTTGCGCTAACATAGATGGCCGCGTGCTTTCTGGCCCTTGCGCGCTACGACCGTGCGGCCGAGGTGTGTGACCAGGCACTTGCCAGTGATGCAGCGAATGCCAAGGCAATGTACGTTGCGCCTCTAATGCAGCTTCCGCAAGGCGCAGGCGCTCCGCCTGCGCGGCGACATCCACGCTGCACGCGACTGGCTCGCGCGCCCCGCCCACGCTGTTTATCTAGACGACCCCGAGTTTCGCGCCGAACAGGCGCGCATCGAGACACAAATCCGCACGCGCGAGCGCGCGAGCGCGACGCGGTGGCGCGGCTTTCTCACATAGTCCCCACCTTCTGCTGCCACCTCCACCTATCGTGCGGCTGACCGACCAGCATGCGGTGGCTGTCGCCGTTCCATCCGAGCACGGCGGCGGTGGCAGGTGTTGCCGTGCATGCATGGTGGCATGGACATACGTACCTGTGCCTAGCACACCATGCGAGCCTATCTTTCTACACACTCGACGACGAGACGCCTACGCCCGCCGGCCGCGATGGTGCGCCTGTGTGTGTGCGCCAGGTGCGTCTGCATGCGCGTGTGCTTGCTATCGAGGCAGTGCGGCGCGCACAGGGGCCTGATGCACTCCTCTTGCTCACTGATCACCCAACACCGCGCCTCGTGTGCCTCGAGCCGCGCGGGCCGTGGGACGTGCATACTGTGCACGTGTGGGACTTGCACTTGGCGGGACGCACAGCTGCCGAATTGGGCCTCGGTCTCACGACAGAGCTGCCTGCCGCGGACGGCGCGCCGGGTCGCTGGGCGCTTGCACATGTATACACCGGACAAGTGAGCCTCGTATCACTCGATGGAAAACAGAGCTTTGACGCGCGGTACGTGCCAGTGACTCATGCAGCCTCGATGATGTTGTCCTCCTTGCCAGTGCCGTTCTCGCACGCACGCCATCGACGCCGGCCATGATTGCGCTGCTTACGCTGTCGACCGCCGCCGCGTCGCAGGGGCAGCCCGTACTGACCTTCCACACGATCGACGTGGCACGCCACACGCTGCGGCGCGTGCCATGGGGTGATAGTGTGGCAGTCCCGATTCCTGATGCCGACGCTTATGGAGCGCACTATCTCCTTGCGCTACCCGCGGACGCAGGCGGTGGCGTGCTCGTGTTTTGTGAGCACAGTGTGTTCTTCGTGCCGCGCCCCACGGTCGCCGCCCGTGGCGGCCGTGCCAAGCCCGCGGCCAAACGGCCACGCCCATCGCCGCCTGCCTTGCAGCATACACACCTCGCGCACGGCGGCCAGATCGTCGCGGCATGCGTGCTCCCGACGCCCACGTACCCTGTGCTGTATGCCATGGCGGATGGCACCCTCTTCGTGATGCAAGGACCCGCCGCCGAGGCGCGCTTCGCGGTGGACGGCATCGCACACGGCCTGCCCGTGCCGGCGGGACCACATGCGCTCACGCCGCTGGGCGATGACATCGTGGTGCTGGCGAGCGCTACGGGCGACTCGCACCTGGGCCTCGTCGATCGTACGTGGCACACGGTCCATACGTGGCCGCACGCAGGGCCCGTCCTGGACCTCGCTATGACAGCGCCCCCCGCCGGTCCCGCTGCGCCACCGTGCCTCTTGCGCGCATGTGGTGCGCCTCCTACGCACTGCCTGCAGTTGCTCTCCCACGCGCTGCCGACAGAACTTCTCGCGGATGGTGCTGCGCCTGGGTGCATCGATCTCTATGCGTGCCATGCGGAAAGCCCTACGGGACTCCATACCATCGCGATTGTTGCCGTGTACGCCCACGAGGCCCATGTGTACGATGCTGCGCTTGTGCCGAACACCGTCGTTGCCGGACGCGTCGTGTATGCGGCCGGCGTCGGTGGACACCCTCTATTGGTGATGCGCACGCACGTCGTGTGGCAGGACAAGACGTGGTCGCCAAATATCGAGATCGTCGCGGCCTATGTGGCCGGCGACCATGTGCTGATCGGCCTGCACGGCGGGCGTCTTGTGCTGCTCCACGTGGATGCCGCGGGCCTCACTGTCGCTGGCGAGCAGGTCCTTGGCGCCGAGATTGCGTGTGTGTGGCTGAGCGACGAGGCACTCGTCGGTCTCTGGGACACCACTGTGATGCGCCTCGCAGTGCCCACGCTGCACATGGAGCGGACGTGGGCGCCTATGGCCCCGGCAGTGTCGTCGTGCGTGCTCCTTCATGCATGGGCGCCCGATACCCCCCCCAGCCTCGTGGTCGGCACTGTTGATGGCCGTGTACTCGTGCTGGATGGCGATTCTGTCGCACACACGCTGCAACTGCGTGGCCCGCGCGTGCGATGCGAGCCATGCGCGCTGGATGGGCTGGGCCTGCGTGGCACGGGGCTCCTACTTGGCAGCCGCGCAGATGCCGGTCTGCTCTATGCGGTGGGTGGGCAATGGTTGTACAGCCCGTGGCCTGGGCGTTCTGACACGCTCGCGCGTGTGTACTACCCCTGCAGTACGGCGCTGCACTGTGCCGTCCTCGCCGAGGCACGGCTCGCGCTGCATGGTGTCACAGGCGTGCAGCAGGACCATGTAACAACGGCACCGCTCGGCGCCGAGGCACCGACGAGTGTGAGTCTCGCTGCGCAGTATGCCGTCGTGGCGCTGTGGGACGAGCATGCGGGGCATGGTCGTATCGCCCTGTACGACCGCACGACACTGGAGCCCAGTGCCGATATGGCGCTGTCTGCGCGGGAGCGGCCCAGTTGTGTGCACGTTGCGTGCATCGATGGTGCGGAACATGTACTCATTGGCACAGGCTTTGTGGTGGCTGCAGGCGCGGCTCCTACATCGGGGCGTGTGGTGGTCGGCCGCCTGGATGGCACACGCATCGAACAGCTAGGCGCGCTGGACGTGCCGGGGCATGTGCTGGGCGTGGCGTATGTCCCCTCCTATATGGTGGCAGCGGTGGATGCGCAAGTGTACACGTATGCCTGGGATGCTGACAAGCGGCGTGTGCGTCCGGTCGCGCGCTGGGGCTGTGCGTTCATGGCGAGTGGTGTGGCCGCACACGAGTCAACCATCGTGGTGGGCGATGCGATGCACTCTCTCACGGTGCTGCACGTCGAGGCGGACGGCACACTGCGTGAACTAGCGCGCGATCTGGACCCGTACTGGACGACGGCGGTGGGCGTCTACGATGCAGGCGACCAGGAGTATATGGGCGCGGACATTGCAATGAACCTGTTTGTCGCGCAGCGCCTCGCGATGCCCGAGCCGGCTGCGCGCGAGGCATGGTCGCATGTGATGCGGCGCACGACGGCATTCCACTATGGCGACATGGTCAACCGGCTCGTGCGGGCGGGCGACGGCTGTATGTATGTCGGCGCTGCGGCGGGKGGTGTGGGTATGCTGACCGACTTGACGCCGCATGACGCACAGGTGCTTAGCTGCCTCCAGGAGGCCCTCGCAAGCGAGACGCGCAGCGTGGACCGCGTACCGTGGACGACATGGCGCACACTACGCACCGATACGCGCGAGGCACCGCCCCTCGGCGTGGTCGATGGCGAGTTTGTGCGTGGCTTCCTTGCGTGCGACGCGCCGCAGCGCGCACGTATCCTGGCGGCCGCACAACGTCTCGCGCACGACGCGGCCTGCCGCGACGCGCTTCACGAGACGACACTCAGGTCGCTGCTGAGCCGTCTTCCGTAGCGACATACACAGCACCCACGTGCTGCAACACACACGCGATGCCCGTCGCCCGATTCACGACGCTGACATGTCCCAGCACGTGGTACCCTGCCTCGAGCAGGTGCAGCTCGAGGTCCACGGCGCGGCTCTGTCCCATGACGAGGCGGCCCAGCGACACGCACGTTTGCTCAGGTAGCACGGTGCCGGGACTTGTGCTCTGGCTGTCAGGATGCCACTGCACCTCGAGGTCCATGTCCTCCGTGCTCACATGAATGAGCGACACATGCAGCTGCACACGCGCCAGGCCCAGGGTCGGCGCATGCCGCGATATATCGACCGTCGCAAGCAGTGAGCCATGGAAAGATGCCATCGCCGACGCCATCTCCTGGGGGTCGCAGCCTTGTCCATTCATATCCACTTGGTTCCAGGCACAGGCACGGCGTGTGAGCGTAACGGGCGCCACATTCGCACGTAGCATGCCTGAGGGCGCCCGCCATGGCTTGGGCGGCGGTGGCGGCGCAGTATCCGGTGGGGCGGGAATCGCGCGCACGGCCTGTATGGGCAGTGCCGTATCGGTCGCGCCTGTCACGCGGCGCACGGCTTGCTCGGCGATCATCGCACGCTGGAGGTCCAGCAGCGGAAGGCGCATGGAAATCGTGGCGTGATAGTCTGAGACGTAGGTGCTCTTTGTCGTGTCTGCGCCGCGCACGGGCGTGCCGTGCAGGACGACGCGCACGTGGCGTAAGGGCAGCGACGCAGCCAGTACAGCGGCTGCCTGACTCGCATCCATGTAGGGACACTCGACGTGAACCGCGTACAGCAGGGTGTGCAGGATGCGGGGTTGGATGTGCATAGGAAACATGGTAGGCGCGTCGAGCGGCTCGACAACAACCCGCACGTCGTCTGTATCAGCGAACGAATCGATGCCTTCGTAAGAGGTATTGCCCATATGAAATGAGACAGTGTGCAGTACAAATGGCGTGTCATGCGACGTATTCTGGACATGAACGTACACGAGCATCGCGTATGTGCCGCGTGGAGTTAGGCAGAGATGGCCTAGCTGGCCCATAGACACGCCCATCATATTGTCGAGCGTCAAGTCTAGATGCGCTGTGCGGCACAGTGCAACGGGGCCATTTAGCGCGAGTGTCGGCACATCCATCGTGCGATCTGGCGCTTCCGTCCTTTCTGATGAGCCGGGCTCCGACGCCGAGCGTTCCATGCCGCCTGGAGCGGGTTTAGGCGGCGTGGCCCACGAGCTGAGCGCAATATCAGCGTCGGTTGCAAGCGCAGCGGCTTCAAGCTCCTTTGAACGTTGCATGCTCTGCGCAAGCTGCACGGCCTCGCTCCATGGCGTCACAACGTCCGAGCCGAGCACACCGGGCATGAGCATCGAAGATGGAAACAGCGTGAGCTGGCTCGCCAGGTGCTTGTGCCGCTGCTCGGGCGTTTCGTCTGGAACCTTGACACTGCTGGCCAGTTCGCTCAGCAGGTCCGCCTCAATCATGTACGGGTCGTCAGATACCGCACATGGATGCACCGAGTGCGCCGTGTAGTGGAAGGGCGTCTGCGGCTGCGGCGCGTCGGCATGCGCAGCCCATGCACCGAGATCCAGGCGTAGGCGAAGATCAGCTTGGATGCGTACTGTCGCAGTTTTAGATCGCAAATGTTTCATATACAGATCACAGTTCCAGTGGATGTGCCATGCCTTGGTCATCGTGTCGTAGACCACCCCGCTAGGCGCTGCCTCGTCGGTGAAGGGCAATATATCTGAGAGTAATCCATCCTGCTTGTTTGCGCAGCGCACGGAAAATTTGGTATGAGGTTCCATGCCCTGCCACGCGTACAAACCCATCGGCGACGCTGGCTCTGTCGACCGCACGCAAAGCTGCAAAGCAGTCGTGAGTGCAACAAGGCGCGGTGGCAGGCACTGCAACGACTCAGGATCAAGCGCAGTCATAGCCTTTGCCGCCTCTGGAGGCGGCGGCAGGCGGCTGGGGAGGGACGGCAGGCGCAAGTGCAGGGAAACCCGCACCAACTCACAGTCGGGTATGTGGCCCAGAGAGCCGGTGGGCGCAGCCTCTGACATTGTCATGCTCAACTCGGACGCCGCAAAGAAGGCAGCAAGGTCCGCACATACCTCGCGCGCTTCATGGAAGGCCAGCGTTGGCGACAGCACGGGCCTCTGCATGGCGAGGCACCGTGAACGTGGCGCGTCAGGCAGTGCAAAAAACACGTGGAGAAAGTGGGCGTCTATTAAACGACTACGATTCGACTTAGGCCTCGAAGGCGAGCGAGGCGCCGATCTTGTGGGCGCTCGCGTCAGTAGTGCCAGACGAGATCTTGAGGGTGTCGAGCGCCAGACCAAAGGTGGCCTTGATGCCGGGGCGCAGGGCCTGGGCGTAGCCGAGGGCCAGAATACCCGAGTTGTTGATCTTGGCCTTGATGAACGCCGCGTTGTCGAGGTAGGTCTTGGTGCCGACCTCAAGGTTCACGTTGCTGGCGGCCTTCGAGTCGTAGGTGGCGCGGGCGCTGGCCTCAATGTCGGCGTTCACGCGGTGGTAGTACGAGGCGCTGTAGGTCGACAGGTTGCCGAGGGCGTGCAGCGTCACAGCATACTCGGGGGCGTGGAAACCGGCGGCCAGGTTGTAGCGCGCAAGCTTCTTGTCCTTGGCGCTGTAAGCGGCCTCGGCACCGAACAGGAAGCCGTCGCGGCCGACCACGGCGTCAGCGGTCAGCAGCGGGCCCTTGAAGGCGTCCACAAAGTTGCGCACGTGCACACCAGGCGCCTTGTAGGTGAGCGCCACCAGGGCGTTCTTGGCCTGCTTCTCAGGCACGAGCGTCGAGATCACCTCGAGCTTCAGGCCCTTAGCGACGTGGTTCTCCAGCTCAATGTGGTTGCGGAGCACGTTGGCGGTCGACCAGGCCTGGGTGAAGGCCAGACCCTTCTTGCGGTCGGCCCAGCTAGCCTCCAGGTCACCGCTGATGGTCGAGGACTTGTTGTCGTGCAGGCCAAGCACCTTGAAGGTCACACCCGAGGGCGTGCGGGTCTTCACCTCCAGGGTGGAGCCGTGGATGGGGTAGTCCTTGCCAAGAATGTCGGACGCGGCCTTACCGAGGTCCTTCCAGCTGGGCGGCACGGGAATCGACATGGTGACGAGAGAATGGATGCAAAGATGAAAGAGGTCTCCAGGGTGGGCTCGGGCCAGTGCGTTCCGTGCTGGCACCACCCGCTTTTCGGCCGGGACCGGCGGACCCACTGGAGCACGTGCCCTAGTCGCGTGCGCAGGGCACAGGTGGCGACAGGCGCCGTGGGGCGGCGCCCCACTCGGCCGTGCTCCTGCTAGGCAAGTGCGCTGGTCGTCGACCGTGTCGCGGCCGTCCAATTCGTGGCTCGCATGATCCCGCACCAGCAAAATAAGATTGATATATCCGTACGTATATACTGCGTGCTACAGCTGCTAACGCCAGTCACTGAGCGAGGAGGAACAGAAGCTGTTCCGCCTGTACGGCAAGCTCCCGAACCGCAAGGACTTGCTGGCCAACAAGCTCAAGGAGCGCAAGTACTTTGACTCGGGCGACTACGCCCTGTCTAAGGCCGGTCGTGCACCGAAGCAATCTGTCGGTACGACCATCCCGAACCCCGACATGGTACCACACGCGGCAGCCAGCCCGGGGCCGCACATGGGACTCGCCCCGCAGCCTATCCCCGGCACGCTGTCACCTGCGTCGCCTAGCGCGCACATGGGCCTGTCCCGCAGCCCCTCTGGCTCCCGCCGTCTATCGACAAGCGGCGGGTCCTTTACCGAGAGTGGCTCGCGCTCTTCCTTCCCGGTGGCCACGGGCGCGTTGAATAGCAGCCCCACGCGCGAGCCGACTAGCTCGCTCAGCCGCGAGTAGCGGCTCGTCCTAATGCGCCATATCCTCCGAGCTATTCTATGGTACAGTGTGCATTGTGCACCGGCCCCGGTTCCTATAGCCTGTATGTACCCCTCCTGGACCGGCCATGCACGTGGCGTATTCCTAGCGCAGCTCCACTTTCGTGGCTGTCGACGCACGTCATGGTCGCCCTTACCGAGCTGGAAGATTCGCTCGACACGTTATTGAAGGTGATGGCGTCAGCGATTGCCTATACATCGCGAAAAGCGAGCCATCGGCAGGTCCATCCGCAGGTTCCGCTCACGACGCTAGGCAACACTGAAGGGCTGGCGCCGGACGTCATGGCGGCAAGCCGCGATGAGCTCGTCGCCGACCTAATTACGCAAGCAAAAGATGTGCAGCGCCGTATCCAGGAGCTGCCAGCTACGGATGATTCTGACGAGGCGCAGGTATGTACGGTCTACTGACCCAGATGGCAGCGCTCGCGGACCTGGAGCGCGATTTGCACGAGGCGAACCAGGAATTCAAGCAGGCACTCAGTGAAGCAGGTATGTCTCATTACTCACCAGACCACCTCTCTCATCAGCTGGACGAGACGCTCGCACGTTTGTGCACCGAGCGCCAGGCCGCTCGCGCCGTCCTAGACGCCCCAGACAGGTCCCTATCACGTGCAAATGTGGAGGCGCGAAACAGCTGATTTTGGTCAGTCGCACCTAAATGGCGCCACCTGTCTTGATCATGGACCCCATGGATTCGTGGCGGCAGTTGGCGGGCTTGGACCCTGCCATGGAGCGACCACAATACGAAGACACCAAGTCCTGGAAGGGAATGCCGGGGGTGCCGGCATCGCCCAAGCCGTGGTCGTCGGTGGACCTACCTGACCTCTTCCTCACGAATCTCATTCACGACGTGGATCATACGTTGACGGACGATTCTCTGACAGACTTTTCCGGATCTGGCGGTCCGTCGGGCAGCGAGGCGGAAAATAGTCCGCATGCTTTCCAGGACTTCCTCCTCCGGAATGAGTCCCTCGAGACCAAATCCCCGCCTCTCTTTACACACTCAGCGCCTGCCCCCATGTTCAACCTCGCGTCGGTGGACTTTGCCCCCATCATGCCAATGTTTGCGGATGACCCGATGTCCCAGGCGGGTGCACCCGTGACACAGCCTGCGTTCTGTGCGCCTGCCACGAGCGTGCCGCCCCCCCTGAGTACCATGGCGCCGGTGACATCGATGCGGTCAATGCAAGAGTCGACGCCGTCGCCTGCCTCCCTTGTGCAGTCACCGACGTCGCCCGTGTCGTCGACGTCGTCGGCCACGACAGGCCAGGCCCTTGAGGAGTCGCTTCTCGCTCCCATCCGCATGATGCCTGGCTCCAATGCGGATGCGCGGTCCGCGCTCGTCCGGCTCCGGTCATCTGGCGCGCCGGAGCCCGTGTGTGTGCGACCGAAACTGAACCGTGCGTCATCTTCGACGTCCGCCACAGCCGCGCGTCGGGCAAGCACGACGCCCAAGGCTGCGTCCGGTGATGAGGCGCCGCCGTGGTCGAAGAAGACCGCACACAATGCGATCGAACGCCGGTATCGGAGCAACATCAACGACCGCATCGCTGGTCTACGCGACGTTGTACCTGCTCTGCGTGAAATGCGGCCGCGGGACGGCCGCCGCAAGCGCCGCCGTGGCAAAGCCGAGGCAGAAGAGCTTGTCGATGGTGTGACGGCTGCGACCAAATTTAGCAAGGCAGCCGTCCTGACCAAGGCCACCGAATACATCTGCTACCTCAAGTCGCGCGAGGTCCAGCTGAGCCGCGAGGTCGCAGGCCTTCGCATGCTCGTCCGCAGTCTCGATGGAGGCGAAGAATTGCTCGCCCAGTTCGCCTCGGAGATGGACAAGATTCACTCGGCACACCCACCGATCGATGCTGTGTATGGCGATGCGAGCCCGCGGCCGATCCCCGAGGAAGGCGACGATCTGGCTGACGACTCGGACGACGGCGACGATGCAGACGACTGGGCGTCGTCTGGCTCGACAGAGCCCGAGCGTACTGCCAAGACGGCGCGATACATGTTTGGCGCCTTTGCAGGGCTTTCCTTCATGGGCCGCTCGACCGACTGGGGCGCGTCACCCCCGCCATCCTCGGCGCATGTGCGCGTGCTGGGCGCGAGCCACCAACTGGTGAAGCGCACCACGCCCTACCTGTCCGAGCCGCACGCGTACGACCATGTGCCGCTTGTCACCATTATTGTCGAGGTGTTGCAAGTCGCTGCGCTCGTGCTCGGCCTGCTCGCGCTCCTGTTTGTGTTTACGAAACGCGCTATTACGTGGCTGCGCAAACGGAGCGTTAATAAGGCGAGGAAACTGCAGTCGGCGCAGCCGGCGTCGATGATTCTGCCGTCACCAATGGAGCACATCACCTCTTCGTCCCTCCTGACGCTGGACAAGGCGGCCCGCGTATACGACGCGCTGGGCACAGAGCTGCAGATCCCCACGTCGGTGTGGGGGCTCTCGCTGAGTCTGGCGTGGCAGTGCGTCCTTCTCATGCTGGTCTATGTGCCTGGTATTCGCTACTTGTGGACGCGCACTGTGGATCGAACGGCGGCCCTGCTCACGCAGCGCTCATTTATGCGCCGGGGTGAGATGGAGCTGTCGCTGGGCGACGCGTCACGGTGTGGCCCACTGCGCTACTGGCACACGGTGCTGGCACTCGAGCGGTTCCGCTTGCTGTATGGCTTCTCGGTCGACGAGCAGCTGCTCCTCGCCCTGCTACACTACAATGCTGCGCGTCGCGCCTATATCCCCTGGACCATGTCCCACGCCGTGTGCCTGTGGCGCTCGGCTGGCGTGGCGCTCGTGGATGCACCCAAGGTGTCGGACGATGCGCGCCGCCGCCTCGCGTCCATTCTCAGCCTGCCGCTGCCCATTGCATGGGCGCATGTGCGCGATGCCAGTAGCACCGACGGGCCCGTGTCTGTGTCCCCGCTGAGCAACCTGATGGAGGCGCTTCGTGACAAGTCGCTCCTGTCATATTGGACCACGGTGCTCGCAAGTATGATGCGTGCGAGCGACAGCTCGAGCGCCCAAGCGTGCCTAGCGCCTGTGGTGCTGGACGTGGTGTCGGACGCTGCCTCGCTCAAGCAGCTCCAGAAAGACCTCGGCTCGCTCACCAATGAGTGCCCTCCCCGCACAGCACCGGCCGCCGAGCAGCTGGTGGTTGCGCATGGTGTGCTGGCGCTGGCGAGCGGCCATGTGCGGCACGCGCGGCACATGGCGCGCACGCTGGCAGCGATGCAGCCCCGCACGCGTGGTGCAAGCGAGTTTGTCGCCCTGCTTCACGACACTGAAGGGTGCCGCAGCACGTCGCCCGTCGGCCCCGTGGATATGCTGTCATGCGTGGCGATTGGATGGATGCGTCTACAGCGTGCGAATGCGCTGGACGATGCGTCGCAGCGGAGCATGACGCTGGTGACCGCGCTGAGCGCGCTGCAGACACTCGCGTCGCAATGCTTGTGGACGTTTGTGTCGCCGGAACCTATCAAGAGCGACGAGGTCGAGGCGCCTCTGCCACGCTCATGCTCCGGCCCGTCGCTCGAGCATGCGCTGGATACACTTATGGACAACCTCTCTGTTGTGGCAGTGCCTGTATAGTTAAACAAGCCTTGGCTTTTTGGACGCTGGCGTCTGTAGCACCAAGGAGACGTAGCCCGTCAATGTTGTGGCCTCGGTAAGGGAAAGCTGGCTGAGCGCACGCGCCTTTCCGCCGGGCACCATATACACATTCACAGTGTATGCTGTGGCCTCTGACATCAGTACAACCACATACGGTAGTTCTCAGACAGGTAGCCTTGGAGAAGCAGCTCAACGACGAGGCGCTCACAGTCCTGCCTTAGTGGAGCGCGCGTACCTCGCGTGATAAAGTAACTTTGCCGCCCAAGCTTGCGAGGTCCAGCTGCATCTTGTCGGGGTGCGGCGCGCCACTGCTGTCGACCTGGCGGAACTGCGCGTGATGTAAGCCACGCACCAGGTCGGCCATGCCCGTCAAAGTTACGCGCCCATGGTGCCGGTGCACCTGCTCCGCGGCCCGCACTACCTTCCACGCGGACAGCGACACGTCCGTGAGCTGCGCGGCCTGGCCACGCTCACAGTTATCACATGCACCACACGACGCATCGCCGTCAGGATCGTCAAAGTAACGCGCAAAGAGCGACCGGCGGCATCGACTCGACTGGGCATAGTCCATCATGGCAAACACTGTGTCAGTACACAGGCGTACATTTTCGCTGCGCGCCGACCTCACCGGCAGTCATGGCACTCACGCGGGACATGTCACCGGGCCTGTACAGGAGAACGCAGTCGGCTTTTTGCCCGTCGCGCCTGCGTCAGTGACGATACGTACCCTGCCCGCCCCGTTTCTTGGTAGTAGCCATCCAGTGACTTGGAAATGCACGCATGGATCACAAAACGCACGTTCCCCTTGTCGATGCCCATGCCAAAGGCTATCGTAGCACAGACAACAGATATGTCGCCTGTGCGCCATTGTTTGTGCACGCTCTGCTTCTCGTCCTCGTCGAGATCAGAATGGTACACGCCCGTGCGGATGCGTCCATGGCTCTGCTGCGCAAGTGCACGCGCAAGCGTGTGGGTATCTTTGCGGCTCAGACAATAGACGATGCCGGACTGGTCCGCATGGTGTGCGAGAATATACGAGACGATCTGCTCTTGTGATGCCACAGTACTAGACGGCCGAGCTAGCACTCGATAGTACAGGTTCGGCCGGTGCAGCGGGGCGCGGAAGTACACGGTCCGGCGCGACCGTGCTTGGGACGGGTCGGTTGTGCCTCGCAGGCCAAGGATCTGCAATATGTCTTGCAATGTACTCTTGCCTAGCGTGGCTGATAGTCCCATGATAGGTGTCTGCGGAAAGAGCTTCCGGCATAGCGAGAGCTTGTTGTAGTCGGGGCGATAGTCGTGACCCATCATACTGCAACAATGGGCTTCATCCACCACGATCCTGGCAAGGCGCCCCGCCTCATACGCTTGCTGCAGGGCCGCGAGCAGCTGCTTCGACTTGACTACACGCTCTGGCGTCACGTATAGGAGACGCGGCATATCCACGCCCGTGCGCACCTGACGCATAATCACTTGCGCCTCGTCCCGGGGCACCGTACTAGAAAGAAGCGCACATGGGATTTGCCGCTCACGTAGGTGCATCACCTGGTCAGTCATGAGCGCAATCAGCGGAGAAATCACCAGATACATCGAATCTCCCAGTAAAGATGGCAGCTGGTAGCACAAGGATTTGCCAGCCCCCGTGGGCATCACGACAATGATGTCTCGGCGATCCATCACGGCATGACACACGGCCTCTTGACACAGGCGGAAGGACCCGATCCCAAATATGTCGCGGGCCTTGCGTACTAGCTCATCACGCCACGGAAACTTTCCTTCCGTGTAGTCGACCACAGGCGCATCCGACGCGACGGCCCGTTCGCGCTGAGCTTCGAACAGGCCCTGCCGCTCGTCCTCCAGCTCCTGCCGCCGGCGCTGCATGTCGCAGATCTGAGAATCAATTAGTTCGAGTTCCCTGTCTATTCCTGATACCCTCTCGGAGATCTCTGGATCCAGTTCGCTTTTAATATGCGCCCCAAGTACGTCAATATCATCGTCACTGCTCTCCACCGTCATGTGTGGAGGATAGCCACCCACCCACCGCCATGGAATGGGAGACGGGCCTGCTGGGCATTACACTCGAAGATTCAGACGATGAAGCACGAATCGCAAAAAAGGAGCGCAAGCAGGAAAGAATGAGGCAGGCATTCCTGCATGCGAGGGATACTTATACAGCCAAATTAGATACGGATGAGTGGTTCCGTGACGGCCTCACATTGCGCTCCGTGAGCGAGATCGAGATGGATACACGCGCATCCCAGCGTATCCAGGCCGTTCTTACATTATTCTACTACAGAAAGGCGTACAAAGATGCATGGGACTGGTCATGTGCACTGCTCCGACGGCTATATGTGCTGGGAGAAGAGGTGGTATGGCACCATGGTCGCCCCGCCTTTCAGACACCCGTGGCCTCTGACAAAGCCGCTCTGCAGCATGCTAACTCGGCCGTCGCTAAAGAGACATTGGACACGGCGCTTCGATGTGTCCTCCACAACCATATCCCCCTCCGAGAGGCAGAGCCTGTGCTCGCTGCAGGGTTCGAGAAAGCCTACCTCCCGAGCAACGATTACGCGATGCTCTGGCAGGATGAGAGAGTTAATGACACTAACATTAAGACATGCGCCGTAGGTATGCTGTACTTACGACAGTGGACCCACAATCCCGGCCTTTGTCTCTCTCTGGGAGACGCATGTCAGGCTCTGCACCTGGATCGGCTCGCGGTGGAGGCGTACGCACTGGCCGCCGGTGCTCGAGGGCCTCACTGGCGTGTTTGCTCACATCTATTGCGCTCACTATGTGCTATGGTGGAAGAAGATCGTGCCAACACGCCCACCGAATTGAGCGTGGTCGCCCGGGCCTGTGCCACATTTGCGTTGTCATCGTGCAAACCGACTTTGCGCCATACTCTTTTGCAAGATATTCTTTCGCACTCATGGCTAGCAGATCGTCACTATGCTGATACGGATAGCTGGGATGAGCTTGCGGTTCTATCGGCGGCGCCCAGACTCCCCCGCGAATCGTACTTAGCCCTCTCCTATTCATTCAAGCGGCGGGGKGATATGAGCGCATTGGCCCAAAAACTTCCTGACATTGTTGATATGTCCATGGACATGTTAAAAAATGGAAACACGGAGTCATTCACCTTGGAAGCAGACGACCCGACCGACAGTGCCCCACGCAGTGTACGAACCTTGTAGGGGGCCTGGCGCTATAGTGGAGGTACAACTTGCGACACCAGTAGTCCTACGAGCCATGCAACAAGACCCGCTCCCTGCGATGTCGCGGCCCTATCTCGCGCTGGGACTCGAAGGAAGTGCGAACAAACTTGGTGCAGGTATTGTTCGACACAGTCCACCGACAGAAGCTGGACCGGGCGCAGCACTCAATCAGGCCCGCGTGGATATTTTGTCCAATGTACGCCATACCTATGTCACTCCGCCTGGTCAAGGGTTTCTGCCTAGTGATACTGCCAAGCACCATAAGCATTGGATCGTGCGTGTGGTGAAGGAAGCTGTCAAAGTGGCTGGTATCAAGAGTCTTGATGAGGTCGATTGTATTTGCTTCACGAAAGGGCCAGGGATGGGCGCACCACTGCAAGCCGTATCGCTAGTGGCACGCACGCTCGCGCTCATGTACAACAAACCGCTCGTTGGTGTGAACCATTGTGTCGGTCATATTGAAATGGGTCGCACAATTACCGGTGCACAAAACCCCGTCGTTCTCTACGTGTCAGGAGGTAATACCCAGGTGATTGCCTATTCCTCGCAACGCTACCGGATTTTTGGAGAGACGCTGGATATTGCTGTGGGAAACTGTCTGGACCGTTTCGCACGCGTGATTGGACTCTCAAATGATCCGTCGCCTGGCTACAATATCGAGCAGGAAGCAAAAAAGGGCCAGCGCCTTTTCCCCTTGCCGTATGGAACTAAGGGCATGGACGTGTCACTAGCAGGCATTCTCAGCGCCACAGAGGCTTACACAAAGGATGTTCGCTTCAAGCCTAATACGAAGCAACAAAACAATGATATCCCCGTTGGTGCATTGGCCAATGGCCTTCAATGGTCCGGCAGCACACAGCACTCGCTCGAGCCAGCCCCACCTGCGGTACCAGTCGAGTGCCTAGATGGTGACGCGGATATCATCACACCTGCTGACTTATGCTTCAGCCTGCAAGAGTATATGTTTGCCATGCTGGTGGAAATTACAGAACGAGCAATGGCGCATATTGGAAGCAAAGATGTGCTGATTGTAGGTGGCGTGGGAAGCAACTCGAGGCTCCAAGAAATGATGGGCATCATGGCACAGGAGCGCGGAGGGAGCGTATTCGCTACAGACGAGCGTTTCTGTATTGACAATGGAATTATGATCGCACACGCAGGACTCTTGGCGTTCCGAACAGGGTATTTTACGCCTTTTACCAAGACGACAACAACGCAGCGCTATCGCACAGATACTCCATTGATTTCGTGGCGTCGTTAGAGACTACACTAGGGGCGTATATTCCACACCTTGACCAATTCGTCGGATTTCCACCTGGCCCGTCTTGTCATAATGTTTCCCGAGAACAAATATATAGGGGTATCCCAGTAAATCCGCATCAAACAGGCGGGAGCCAAGCGATTGACCAACGCGGTCGTCGAGTGCAATATCGCCCAAAGGAACCTGGATAGTTGCCTGGGATTGGTTGTTTTGCTCAAACCCAGATGCAAGCAGTGAGCACAGCTTCTCTGCTGCCTCCATCTGCTTGTTCGACGCAGGAAGAACAAGTGCTGAGTAGGGCGCCAGGCCAGAAGGCCATGCAAATCCCTCCCGTGCGCGTGCCTTTTCGTCTTGACCTGCCTGGAGATCATGGAAGATATTCATACTAGTTTGCGCCAGGGCACCAAGGATGCGTGTCACGCCAATGCCGAAGCAACCCATTTGCAAAGGCTCCTTCTTCTGACTTCCAGATCCGGTAGACTTGGGTACGACGCCATAGCCCAGCGCTGCTGAGTATTTGGTTCCCAACAAGAAGGTATGGCCCACCTCGATGGCCCTGTGTTCTTGCAAACGACCGAGGCCACAAGATGCACACGTATCCCCCACACGGGCCAAGCGGATCGCATTGGTATGAATGGCACTTGGGCTTGGCACACTTGCCAAATCACATCCACGGGCATCCGCCACTGCCTGTCGAACCAAATCGACTACTTGTTTTGACGGCACCATGCTGCAGTCGGTATCCAACCAAACATGAAGGAGGGAGGCATACTCGCCTTGATATGACTGGCATTGCGAAAAGGGCAGCACAGAAGGATTGACACTAGCCCAAGCGGGCACGACGGCGGCGTGCAACCCGGTACTGTTCAAATAGAGACGCACACGAACCTGGTCTGTCGATGAGCATGCATTTACTGGTGGTGCCAGTGCGGTTGCGCACTCTTGGTTCGACGCATATGAGCAATGATTGCAGGAGAAGAGTGTGTCTTCGCCTGCGCTGTCCTCAACATGATACTCGTGCGAAAAGCTTCCGCCCATTGATCCAGAATCAGCAGCCGCCTATGTCAGTATTGCAACAAACCTCGATCCAGGTGGGCCGCGTAGGAAGGGATTGGAGATGCGACCAATTAAAGATCCGATGGAATATATTATGGTAGGCCTGCCGAACTTGGGAATACGTCGAGGTAGCATCATCTGCAGTGGCATCGAATGTATACAGGTCTTTCATGAGAAATTCTTTGGTACGAAGTAGACCAGCGCGAGGCCTGGGCTCGTCACGGAACTTGCGACCAATTTGATAAACTCGAACAGGCAATGATTTGACACTGTCAATTTCGGCTCCGATAAGTTTAGTGACTTCCTCCTCATGGGTAGGTGCCAAGATCATTTCCACACTGCGACGATCCTTAAAGCGATAAAGCTGAATGAGAACAAGATACGTACTTCGCTGCCCATAGCTTCCACGCGCCCAGTTTTGTGCCAAAGAGCTGAAGAAAGAAGTTGGGGCATTTCTAGGCGCGATGCACCGACCTGGACATCAGTAGTGGCAACGTACAGCATCCATTTCCTCTTCGATGATCCTGACGATTTTGTTAAGCATCCGTAGCCCCATAGGCAGGAATGAATAGGTCCCTGAGCCTGACTGCCGCACATACCCACCCCGCAACAAGAGTTTCAGGCTTTCCAGGGTGTCTGATGCAGCGATGGCATCTGCAGAGCATGTTGGAACAAAAACTCTTGAAAGCCTCTGGGGAACCGTACTGTATGTACGAGTTGTATGCGCGCAAATAGCCGCTGGGGGGCGAACGAGCCTCATCGTTACCACACCTTGTAGTGACTGCCAAGAAGTCGCACGATGTGCATCTACTTTACTAAGCACAAACGACTCGGAACCCTCTTGCGCACGGATGTCCTAAGGACAAGGTTAGTGGCACTGGTACGAAGTTAGGATGCTGTGGTGTCTTGTCTTGGCCACAATCGCATTATTATGTCGCACATCTGAATGTGCGAACTTTTCCATCTGCCGTGAATCAAGTGGACAACAGTTCTACTCTGACTTTTATTGGTGGCCATGGGCCGACCCCACGCATGGCAAAGTCGAGTGCGTGCCTCTTCGCTCACAGCCGCAGTTATGTCAATCAGAAGACCTCTCAGTCCCAAAATCTGTCTTATGTGGACGCATCTAATCGCTTTGTGTTGGCTGTTGATACAGGTCCGTCTGTTCCCATCGGTGGCATGCCGCCTGAGATGGGGCGCCGGACCAACAGAATTCACTCGACATACTTGATGGGTGATGGCTTTGTGATCATCAAAGTCCGCCATATACCCACTGGATGCGCGTACGTGATCCATAACTTACCTAGTACCTGGCCTGCATTCTGGACGGCCACGGCGGGTGCTTGGCCAGAAGGCGGAGAAATTGATATCATCGAAGGTGCGAATGGACAAGGCAACAACTTGGCAAGTATGCATACAACGAACGGTTGTATGGTCAGCCCAGATGTTGAGAAAGCACAGCTAGGGTGTGTAAATATATGTGCTCACTGTCAGCGAGTTTCGGCAAGGAAATTGCTCGTACCAACCGGGCTGCTCGTCCTCCTTTACCAAGAATACGTTTGGGTCATCATTCAACAAAAAGTGTGTGGTTTAACTAACTTGAGGGGTGGCGGGTACTTTGTAATGATGAGAGATACCTCTCTTCACGGTGCAGGGGCATGTATCATGTACTGACTCTAGATTTCTGTATACTTTTGGAACAGTTCTACCAAACCAGACCATTTACCAGCTGCCGTCGGGGCTGCGCCACATCAGGCACCTACATTCATTTCCACCGATGAGCTGGGGAGCTGGGGCAAGCCTCAGGTATTTTTTGGAGCGGATAATGGGCCCGGATCGCCATGTCCCTTGTCAAGATACATGGGACTGCATGAAATCATTATTGATACGACGTGCGTATGAGTAGTCACTTACATACAGTATGTGTGGCTATTGTATGTGTGGGCGACTCATTCGTAGGGGACAATTCAACCTTCCAGGATGCAGGGTGTCAAGCGTCTTCGTGCCAGGACTATTTGAACAGTGAGTATTTTTTGCTGACCTAGCCAATGGATCCGCGTTTTCGGAGGCTCGTTGGGAGATTGACTATGTGCGGGTGTATACCAACGAATGTGTTGCGCGCAAAGATACTTCAGGAGCGGTTTCAATGACTTCGCACGTCCAATGGGTGATCGCGATGGCGCTAGGGATCACAATCGTCACGGTCGTGGGGCATTCTAGGAACTATGAGACATTTTAGATATTTCCGCTTTAGCTTGCATCGATGCTCGCATAAGATCTACGCGACATTGCTCTGGTAGTTGGTATGTATCCATAAGCTGCTTTGCTCGCCAAGGACCCATAATTAACGACCAGTCGTCGGAAAGAGGTTGACTCTCACCGTCCTCATTCTGGGTGCAGATTTCATCCAATTTGGCATCAGGAGCTAGGTCGATCAAATTCTGTTCCAGTAGGCTGGACATGGACTTGCAAGCCACATAGGCGCGATAGTGGCTCCAGACACGCCACATGAGGTAGTAGGCAGGCAGGTTGGGGATCGCTGGAATCAAGAACAAGGGAGAGCTTGCAACAATGCCAATGGTACTGTACACAATTTGCCATGAATGATGCGGCTTGCGGTGGGAAATCATACGCCGAACCGACTCGATAACAGTGGCTGGGGATACCAACGACGGCGGGTATAGCAAAGACAGTCGGCTCGGCTGCGCATGGGGAAACTGGTGGCGTGATAGCACCAGCGATCGAATGGAAGGGCCAAGCGCCTGATCAATGCCCTTGAGTGCCCATTCTTCGTACTCAATCCTGTCCATAATGCGCTCGCCCAACAGGAAGACGCGGCGCTTCCAGTCGAACAGGGACCGTGTATCTGTGCGACCCAAGTTGGACCATGCGCGAGACGCTTGGGCCACGATGCGCTGCGAGAGTGGCAGCGTGCCTGAGCGCTTGCACTCTCTCTTGACTGTAGAATACGCAATATAAGTAAGGTAGGGAACTCTGGCGGAGTTAGCGCTCCGAGCGAGCGGGACAGCCATGACCTTCATCGTGGCGTCTGTCACTCATGCACGACCACAGCCAACGCATCATGCTATACGGGGTCCACGTGGGGTTCACGTGCTGTATCGTCGAAGGACTGGCTCTACGGGCAAGTTATTCGACCACACGGAAAGGCTGCTTCCGCAGCTTGACCGCACCAGCGTGGGCATTGTCGATGGGCTGCTCGTAGCGGAGATGCGAGCGGAAGCGGCGGAGGTACCTGATGGCCACATCCTCCAGCACATCAGGGGTAATGCCAAGGTCGGCAAAGCCCTTCGTGTTGGGTGCCGGCACCTCATCGATGAAGCGGCGCGTCACCTCATCCGCATTGAACATGGGCCACCACGCAATCTTCTCGCCCAGCTTGGCCAGCGCCGAGAACACGGGACGGGGCACATTCACCTCGGGAGAGACGATCTTCTGGTAGGTGATGTCCTCGACGATCTGGAGGAGTTCACGGACCGTGTAGGTCTTGGGACCGTAGAGAGAGAAGGTCTCGCCCAAAGCAATGTTGTCATTTTGAGCGATGGTCAGCAGGGCCTGTGCCACATCAAGCGAGTGCACAGGAATGAGCTTTGTGCGGCCGTGGTTCAGCTTCCAAGTGATGGGCCATGACGCCATCTTGTTCAGGAAGCGGTCTTCCTCACCGTAAATCGAGGCAGGGCGGACAATCGTAGCACCAGGGAACGCCTTGCGCACAACGTCCTCACCCATGGCCTTGGTGCGCAAAAAGTCGCTTGGCGAGTCGAGATTGGCACTGAGATGCGAGACGTGGATAAAGCGCGCAGCACCGGCCTCTGCAGCATATTCAGCGAGGCGGCGAGCACCATCGACGTGGACATCACGGAAAGTGAAGTTCCTGGGCGTAAGTCGGCCATACATACTTGGTGTTGTAGTTGCGGCCCATCAGGTTGAACACCGTGTCCGAGTGACGCACGCACTCCTGGATCTGGTGGTCATTGCGGAGGTCCCATTCCTGCACGTTAGAAAGGCGTACACACCAGAGGAACGACTTGGCCCAGGTCGCCAAGCACCTTGAGATGCCGCTTCTCGTCCTCGTCGCGGTACGGCACCACAACCTGGGTACCCGCCTTGGCCAGCTTGCTCACCAGGTAGCGACCAAGGAAACCAGTGGCACCAAACACGGTAGCGATACTACCCGTAACCGAGTTGCTGTGGGTAAGCAAAAGCAACATACCGGCCCAGACCATAGGGACCCGACGTGACCTGCGGCATGCCGGTCTTGTGCTTAATGGTGAGGTCCTGCATGTAGTTCCTCTTAAACATGCGCGAAGGCATAGTACGGCCAAAGCCGTCGCGCGAGGCGCCCAGCACAGAGCGCGACAGGCTCATGTTCGCAGCGGTGGACAAGGATCGGAGCCCTGCTCTTACCCACCGTTCCGTGCGGCTCGGCCGGTCCATAACATTACAAATATTTGTCATTCTACCCTAGTCACTCTCTGCCTCCACAATGTCAAGGTCCAGCAAAGCGTCAGCGTCCGTATCGCTCTCCGCGTGAGAGTCTGCGTCGAAATCCATCTCGTCCGATTCGGAGTCGCCTATTCCATCGAAGTTACCCGGTAGTATAGATCTGGATTCCTCCTCACGAAGGAGCTCGTCGAACAATGCGATCGCTTCCTCGTCAGCGAGCTCTGCCTCCGTGGGACGACGTGTCTCGCGCGTGGACCGCGTGCGCGCCTGTGCGGGCGGCCTAACTGTCTCTTGATGGTCACTTTCATTTTCCATAGCGGAGCGACGAGGTCGCCCTATAGCTCGGAGCACAGCGGCGACATTAACCGTGCGCAAGCGATGACGCGTCTGGGGCCGCACATTTGCCCAGTTGGCTTGGAGGTGCTCCATGGACATGGGTGTAGCATAATGGTATCGTACAAGGCGCTCAATTCCCGCGGTCGCGATCATAGGAAGTGTCGGGTGGCAGAGTGTCGAGTTCACGATGGACCGCGACCCCTCCAGGGTAAATGTGGGGTTGGACAGGTGCATCGGTTGGTACAGAGTGTCGTCTGCGATAGAGTGGAACCATCCATTGGTATATCCGACATTGTCCGTGCCCTTCCAAGTGTCAGCATCCATAACCTGACGTTGGGCCTTTAGCGTATCGATGGGCGGAATCTTCCAGCCGTACCCCCGAAAATCGTCCGAGCCAGCAACGTAATAGAGGTGACCCGTCTGGGCCTCGAAGCCAAACGATCCATGCTTGATGGTGCAGCTGTTGCGGTATCCGAGCATGTCTTCGGCAGCAAGCGGCGTTTCATGTGCTAAGATTGGATTCGTGTGTGGATGCAGTGCCATCGACGACATTTCGGCGACTGGCTCAGAGCTGTCGGTGGAAAAAAGGACAGGATGGTACAGTGAGAGGCTGCGTGAGTGGGCACACGTACTCGACAGCAAGAAATCGCCCCGTGGGGTCGAATTGAGCACCCGTTGGTTCCGGATTGACGGCGACCATGCGATCGCCTTTCTTGCAGTGCACCTGCGTCGCATACCGCACGAGCGCGTCCGAGCTGGTGATGGCGAGGTCAGAGCCGTGGAATACGCTGCGTACATCAAAGAGGCTACGTTAGTAAGGCGACGTACGCAGCATGAGAGTCTGGATCGACCGATGATGCCACAGCAAAGCGTTGCCCGTCACTGGGATTTGGATTCCACTGCGCCGACTCGACCTGCCCCATAAAGTAGCCGTACTGAGCGACCTGCCCTGGGAGGCGCATGTCCAGAAGATATAGGTCGCCGTCGTCGCTGCACGAGAGCGCTAGATCTGGATTGGTGGGGTGAGCAGAGACCTCGCGGATGCTCGCCTCATGGAGCCCAAACGACACAGCGGGCCGGTGGCGCTCGACCTGTGGCTGGACCTGGCGAATGGGTGTGTCGCCGTAATGCAAATCGTAGGCGAAAAACAGACAATCGTTAGCCCCTGAAAATAGAAACTTGTTGCCCGCGCTCCACGAGAGGGAGAATACGTTGGAATAATGGCCCAGCAGGCGCGCACGCGTGCGGTAAGTACTCGTTTCGACGCCAGGACGCTCCGCATCAAAGTCGAATAGATCGCGGATCAGGATGCGAAGATCATCGCCGCCACTAGCCATCCATTGCCCAGATCCCCGGGAAAATGCAAGCGCATTGACGCACGAGCTGTGCCCTTTGACTTCGTGCAGATAGGGGAAGCCATGGGCATCGATAGCGTCCCCAAGGAGAGAGCGTCGCATATGCATCGACTGTGTGCGGTAATTGAGCGCAGATGGTACACGATTCCGCAGCGCAAATGGTACATGCGTCCTGGCACGCTGTGCATCACCATCCCCCTCGGGGCTGTGGCTACGTTTCTCTCCTCCTGGCATGCCAGCGCCACGGTGAAGGCGTGTGGAGAAGGAAGCGGCGCACGGACAGGGGAGTGGCCGGGAGCGGCGGCACCTAGTGGCGAGCGAAGAAGCGTAGCTAGCATTGTCTATACATGCGCGGACCAAGTTATGGCAGCGAGCGGCCGGCCAAGACGCCGCGCAGTGGCAGCCCAGGTTGGCTCCACATGTCGACGCTGTATTCGGTCAGGGTGTGTCACGTCTACAAAGTCCCGCCCCGCACGACGGCCGCCGGGTATCGAGCTGGTGAATGGGGCGATATGAGCCAGCCGCTATGGAGTGGTCGACTGCGTGTGGTGGAGCACGCAGAGACTTGTGAGATCCGCCTCGAAGATGGCACGACAGGTACGTGCAGTGGACTGACGACGCAGGCGAGCTCTTCGCGTCGTGCCCGTATGATGTGACTGGAAAGTCGGTGGAAGCGACGCTTGACTCGTCACGCTGCTTTGTGGTGCGTGTCGAGAGCGACGATGGGCGGCATGCGTACATCGGCATTGGGGTACGTGGCAGCGACTGACGCAGTTTGTGGAGCGCTCCGAGAGCTTTGACTTTACGGTGGCGCTGCAGGACTGGACGAGGTACGTCTAGAGTGCTCTGACGACAGACGGCGCAAGTCGGAGCTTGCTGGTCCAGGGCTGGACGAAACGCCGCGCCCGTCGCCCCACCTGCCGCAGGGGCCACGTCAGGACTTTTCGTTACGTGAGGGCGAAACGCTGAGCCTGCGCATGCCTGCGCTAGGCACCGGGCGCGTTCCCAATGCGGCGCCGGTGCAGACGGGCTTCCAGCTGCCGCCGCCACCGCCAGGCGGGCGGAGCAAATAATGTACAGTCTACTTCTTCGATTCGGCCGTAGCCTCATTCGCGAGGGTGCGCATGATAGTAAGGGGCCCCTTCTGTGCGCGGCCGGCCATCTCCTTCTCTATGCGCGCGGTGGAAGAAGCGGTGTTTTTCTGCGTCAGTAGTGGCCACGTACGCGATTCTGTAGAGCCTCCTGCATCGCTGTCGGCTTCTTGGGCGCAATCTTCTTACCAACCTTGGGGCGTGGCGCAGCATGCTTGTTCTTGCCTTTGGCCTTGGCGCCCGCGACAGGCGCTTTTTTCAATGGCTTGAATCCCTGCGTCATCCCGGTCAGGGCAGCGGAAAAAAGCGGCAGCACAGGTGTGCTCCACTTATGCTGCACCTGACGCTGGAGCTGCTGCGCGGCACGGCAGTCCCAGATCACTATGGGAAATTTGCGACGGCGATCGTGCTAATCCTGCTGGTCCACAGCTGGGCGCGTGGTCCTGCACTACTTGAGCGTGAGGAGCGCATCGAGGCGTACCAGCGCCGTGCGCATGAGAAGAACGAGAATGTGCGAGTGACGGCGGGCCTGGGTGCGGTGGGCGGGCGCACGGTGCTGATTGGCGTACGTTGCATCACTGACGCAGACGGGTTCGATGACGCCGATGGGCCTGGTGGTGATGGCTATGCTGGCGCAGCAAGGCGCGCATATCGTGGCGCTAGTCCCTGACGCTGCCGCAGAGAATGTCGTGCAGCTGGTCTTGCTGCTGCGCGAGAGCACATCGAATGAGAACATTTTTGCAGAGACATGTGATGTGCGCGAGGACACGGCCATAACGGCTTTCGCCAAGCGGTGGCACGAAGGTGCGCAGGTGGGCGCTGAGGGTGTGCCTAGCGCTGCGCTGCCGGGCCTCGCGACGCCACACACGCATCGCCTCGACGTGCTACTATTCCTACCGAGCGCCGAGGCTGTGCCCGTGATGGGTGCGACTACGGATGAGGCGTACACATACACCGTCCTCGCGCGTTTCCGTCTCGTAAATGCGCTTCTACCCAGTCTACTCGCGCAGCCGCCGAGCCGCGACGTGCGCATCGTCAGCGCCGTCAGCCCGTGGTACGCAGCAGGCCTCGCGCAGTTCGACCGCGTCACGCAGCCGCCCAAAGGACCCATTTTTGAGCCGTGGACGCGCGTCGGCGCCGCCGAGCTACATTGGATCCACCTCGCTACGGAGCTGCAGCGCCGCCTCGACCGGCTCTCCGAGACGGACACACGGCCCCGTACCGACCTGCACGGCATTGATCCTCAGACTTCGCTCCCACCGCTGGCTGCGCGGCACAGTCATGTGTCGTCGGTGATCGTGTGCCCCGGCTTTGAGGTGTCGCAGCTGTCCGCCTTTTTTGGCGGCCCCGCGCCCCTCGGCACCGTGCATCGCGCCGTGCTGTGGGTCCTGTGGCTTGCCCTGATGCCGGCGCTGTGGCTCCTCGGCAAGCCAACATCGCGTGCGGCCGACGCTTTGGTATGGGCCGCGCGCGCGCGGCGCGCGCCTGATGCGCGCGTGCGGCCGCTGCCGCGGCCCGCACCGGCGGAGCGCGACGACGATAGCTTGGCGCAGCAGTGGCCCGGGCTCCAGCCGGGGCATCTGTACCGCGAGGGCCGACCCGTGCAGCCCCCCGCCTCAGGCAGCGGCGCAGCGCTGTGGAGCGCCACTGAGGCGCACAGTCAGGCACTACGTGCAGCTACATAGTCGGTACACGCTGGACACTGGCAAAACGCGGCACGCCGCGCGACGCAGGACTCACGAGCACGAGGCGCTCGAGCGGGACGCGATTGCGCTTCTGGCGGCCCCATGTCCTTTCCGGCAGGGGCATGGCACGCTCACGGCGCTCCAACTCGAGCCATGCGTCCCAGGTGATCGCAGCGAGCGCGCGGCCGTGTCCTGTCGCAAGGGCATAGTCGCCTGACGTCACGGCGCCGATAGCCGTGTGTGCAGCGAGCTCGGTATGTTCCCACACTTGTAGCTGGCGGCGCGCCTCGTCGCGCTGCGATGTCGGCGGACACAGCGCGTGCCGCCATTGCGGCACCGAGTCGGCCGGAGGCAAGTGCACCGTGGCCCGCGCCGTAAACGCACCGCGTCGACACGCTGTGAGCAGTACAAGTACAAATGGTGCGAGTCCCTCCGGCACTGGCGCCGGTACACGACGGCGTAGTAGACCGCCCTCGTACTGCCGACGCGCCCAGACGACCGTGGTACGCATAGGCGCTACCCCCCCGGCCAGCTGCGCCTCGCCGCTCGGTACAAGCACAGGTGTTCCGGGCGTCCCAGCCTGCTCGGCGACCGTCGTCCACAGTGCTGCGCCGCCAAACGGATGGGCACATACGCTCGGCTGTAGCGGCACGCGCTTGGCGGGCGGCCGCGCTTCCCATGCCGCACGCAGTGTCTGTGCCTCAGCCTCGCTCGCGCGCATGTGCGCCGGATGGCTGATCCAGTCATAGGGAAACTGTGCACGGCCCACGTTGAGGTGTAGCGTGCGGTACTGCGCCTGGCCCAGCACCAGGGCGCCCGTGTGCACAAGCGACACCCAGAAGGCAGCGCCCCAGCCGCGGGGCACGAGCAATGTGAATGCGGCTAGGTCACGCGCCCCAGGCGCCGCCTGGAGTGTGCGTGCGATGAGCACGATTGGCAGGGTATCGAGGGGCGTGGGTGCAGCAGCGTGGCCGCCCATGGCGCGGCGCCGATCGATTTGCGATTGGGTATACGAGGGGCGGGCGCGATGCTCAAAAAACGCTGCATCGGTGTACGTCGGCCGCTCATCCTGCACCCATGCCACAGCGTCGTCGCTCGCCGGGATGGGCGAGGCGTTTTTCGGTGGAAAGTGCAGGCGTGGGTCGTCCACGCGGCACGAAAGGACGGTGCCACTCGGCAGCCACGAGGGGAGTGGAGCCGTGCTGTGCTGGAGCACACGGTTCAGCATGCGGGCCTGGTCACGATTGGCGTTCGCGGCAGGCTGCAGCACGCCGCGCAGGACGTACGCGGCACGGTCGCCCACGAGCTCAAACACGTTGAACCCGCTCGTCGGTGGGAGAGGCGGCGCCTCGATCGGCTCCAGCGACGTGGGTGCCCGGCGCGAGGCGTCCGTGTGCAGCACGCCCGCGGAAAACGCAGCAGGAGGTGCCATATCGAGTGCCTGAGCCGTGAGGGCGACATGCTTGTTCCAGCGTTGAGGCACGGCACACACATGCCGTGGGCGGCGCTGCTCCGCGTGTATGGCATCGAGTGCATGTGTGAGGGCCTGCTGCACGTCCCAGGCCGCTGCAGGGTGCACAAGCAAGACGCACGCGCGGCGCGTGTGTCGCTCTGAGCGGGGCAGCCACAAAACTTGGAGCGGCGCAATGGCGGGGAGAAACGGCGCCGAGGCGCGCGCCTTGTGCACGCCGCATGGGCGGTCGAGGAGCACCGTCTCGCAGAGCCGTGCACCGGGAGTCCACTTGTCTTCCCACCCGTGCGCGGCGCCGGCCAGGTGCAAGAGCAACTGGAGACGCGTGGTGGCGTCTGAGACGCGTCGGGCGCGTGCACCGACGTAGAACGCAGCCGTGTAGCTCGCATCGTGAAGGAGAGCATAAGCAGATTTTCGCCACGTCGTTCGAAAGCTTTTCTGGAACGGCGTCTCGGCGAGACAGAAGCCCCAATGGCCCGCACCGCCATTGCTGGTGCCTTTTTCGCCGGACATGCGAAAGCGCTTGGCATGCCAGAGATGCGTCTCGAGCCAGCGACGGCCGGGCCGGGCCGCACGCATTTGCAGCGCAGCGCGCCGCCGCACGTACGCGCGGAGAGTGCGCTCCGGCGCGCGGCGGCGCATCTCACTACGTGTCTTGGCGTGTGTGTTGGAGGCGCGCAGCTCCGCATGCGCCTTGCCGCGCAGGCGCCGTGGAAGACGCAGCGGATTGTGCGACGCGGCGCGACGGCGCAGGTGCCGCGGCAAGAGCTGCCATGCGCGTGTATGGGCCGACGAACGGGCATGCGACATTGCTCGCTGGAGCGCGAGGATCTCTGACTTGCGTGCAGCCAGAAGCTCGTCGATGTCTAGCTGCGGTGGCGGATCACGCGGGTCGATGGTAGACGCCTCATGCCGCTGGCGCTTGCTATCGGTAAGCGCTGCAGCGTCGTCCGCCTCCGCACCACGCTTCGCCATCGCGTCGCAACGTGCAAACCTGCGACGTTTGGCGTGCTGACTCATCATCATGTGCAGCAGGCACGTAGCCCGAGGCGGGGAAATTAAGTTGTCGATCCGACATCATGCTGAATCGACTGCTGAAGAAGACAGAAAAGGCGGCGGAGCACGCGGCTACGCAGGACAACAATAAGGGCAACAAGGGCGGCTCTGGCGGAAAAGGGGGCTCGGGTGGTAAGGGCGGCTCGGGTGGTAAGAGCGGCAAGTCCCATGGCGCCGCTGCCGCCGCGCCCTCTAATATACTGCCCAGCACGGCGCCCCCAAACCCGACGGCTTACCAGACGCCGCAGGGCCTTGCGATGCCAAGCCTCTCGTTGCCTATGTACGCACCGGCGGGCCGCGGCTCGAAGCAGTCGATACCAGAGCCCAGCTGCACGACTGTGAACGTCGCTGGCTTGCCCGTGCATGTGTATGGCCTGGAACAGCTTACGCCTGCGCAGCAGGGCGGTGTGCCTGAAGTGTGCATTGCGGTCCACATGCACGGTCGCACGGGCTCGGCCAAGAATGAGGACTCGCTCGTGCGTGAGTTGTACCGCAACACAATGGCCGAACGTGCATCGTTGCAGGGCTCGCCGCGTGTGCGCGACTTTTTGTTGGTGACGTTTGACCAGCGCAACCACGGCGAGCGCAAGACCAACCCGCTCGGCCAAAAGTCGTGGAAGGAGGGCAACCCGATGCATGGGTACGTTTGACGAACTCACAGCAGTGTCGACATGTACGGTATGATCCACGGAACATCGACGGATGTGTCGTTCCTGCTCAAGATGCTGCCCGCGTATCTGTTCCCGAAGGATGAGCGCACCGTGTCGCTCTTTGCTGTGACGGGCAAGTCGCTCGGTGGTCACGCAGCATGGCAGGTACTCGCACACGAGCCTCTGGTCCGTGTGGGTGTTTCGTTTATCGGTACGCCGGACTTCCAGAAGCTCGTGGCGCAGCGCACTAAGGCGTCGAACCTGCCCGACGCGCCGCCGCAGGTGCCGCAGTCGCTGCGTGCCGTAATGCAGCGCATCGACCCTGCGCAGATGCCGTACCAGCGTCCGGATGCCTCAAATCCCTTCTTTGGCAAGAAGATTTGCTCGTGCTCCGGTGAGGACGACCATCTGGTGCGCTGGAGCTTCTCGGAGGAGTTCCTTAAGTCGGTTGTCGTCGCGCCCCCTGGCTCGGAGGAGGCCAACCGCAGCCTCGAGATCTTCCTCCAGCCGAACACTGGTCACAAGGTGACGACAGAGAGTACGTATCCATGACTAACGCCTGTGTTGCTGCTCGGTGGCCGATGGCTCGCGCAATGGGCACTGGTCTACTAAGTGGAGGACATAGGATTTCCGGCGCATTTTTACTCATCTCACACGTGCAACCCCTAATACACAGCGACGGGGCCATTTACGTGCCTGGCTCTAACGAGACCACGCAGGCGAAGGGGACCTTAAGTCGGCATGCAGTGGTTTATACGCCTGGCCATATTTTGGGTACTTTGGTGGCAGTGGGTTCACTGTGCCATCGACGGTGAGTCGCAGGCCAAGCATGAGCCGCTCGTGCCAAGTCAGGGACCGCTGCCGCCCAAGGCCAAGCCGCCGCCGTCGCCTGCCGCCGTCAGCCGGGATGTAGTCAACATTGCTGGCTTCCCTGTGTATGTGTACGGCCTGAAAGAGCTGGCACCACCCGTGAATGGCACGGTCCCCGAGGTCGCTGTTGTCGTATACATGCATGGACGGCACAAGTCGGCCATGATAGAGGACTCGATTGTGCGCATTTTGTACGGCAACATCCGCCAGCATATGACCGCTAATCCCGCTGGCTCTGCCAAGGACCTGCTGATTGTGTCGTATGATGGGCTGAATCATGGAAACCGCACGACAGACCCCAACCAGTGCGAGGGCCTCGAACAGAACCCCCGTTTCCTGGTGGACATGTATGCCATGATGCTCAACAACCGCGACATGGTGTCCTTCATTATTGACTACCTGCCGGCCTTTGTATTCCCCCGTGACGAGCGCCTTATCACCAGCTGGATTGCCTGTGGCCGCAGCTTGGGCGGGCATTCCACTTGGCATGTTCTTGCTAGTACGTCCATGTACGACTAACCACAGCTGAACCACGCGTGAGCACGGGCGTTGTTTTCATCGGCATGCCCGACTACAATGCTCTGATTCGCCAGCGAACCAGCCAGATAAACTTCAAGGCCGAGCCCCCCGTGGTACCAAACTCGTTTGCCAAGCTGGTCAACAAGACAGACCCCTCCATGATGCCTTATACGAGTACTGATCCTAGCAAGAATCCGTTCTGGGGCAAACATATCTTCCAGGCTAATGGCGGCATCGACAACCTCGTGCCATTCTCGCTATCTGCCCATTTCCTATCGCGCCTTGTACTGGGGCCTCGGAACAAGGAAGCCAGGAATTCGTTAGAACTCTTTATACAGCCCAATACCCCGCATCAAGTGACTACGGAGATGCTCGAGCTCGCAGGTCGCTGGATTTACCGATGGGAAATTGCCAAGGCGCCCACCAACTTGCGTCCGGCGCCGACACTGCCCACTCCCACGCACGCCCGCCCGCCTGCCAAATTTCTCTCGCATCACACCTAATCATTTAATGGAATTTTAGTAATGCCGGATACGTTTATTCTGTCACTTCGGAGGTAGTCCCCGATTGCCCTTACAGATTTGTATGCATACGATGACCGAAACTCGGGCCACAACTAGGTCTGAAATTTGAGATAAGGAAGTACCCGGTACCTGAGATGGCGAGACTATCCACTCGTTTTAGAAGTAGTCCCCGATTGCCCTTAAAAATCTGTAAGCATGCGATGGTCAATTAACTCGGGCCACATTTAGGCTATAAATTTGAGATGACATTTAAAGCTCCCGATACCTGAGGTAGTTAGGCAACCTTCAACCTACTATGAGGCTACACATAATCCTGAACATCGTATTCGCCTTAGCTGTAGCGTGCTTACTTCAGAGTGTGACCGCCAATAAGGTCACCGATACCAGTGTGTCGCTACCAGTACCCACTTCCATTGCTCCGCCGCCCACGTATGGTATCCCGAAACATAAAAACATCTCCAGGGACCAGGTCAACCTGGCAGGATTCGTGGCCTACGTCTATGGCCTCGAGCAGTTGTCCCAGAAACATGGCAAAAAGCCAGAGGTTACGGTGGTCATCTATATGCATGGCCGCTACCAAGACGCCCTCGCTTCAGACGACATTGTACGTGACCTGTACAGCCACATTCGCGACCTCAAAAAGTCTGAAACGAAGAAGGGACGGGACTTTTTGATCGTCTCCTTCGATGCACAGGACCACGGCAGTCGCCTCACAGACCCATTGGAGCGCTCTGACCTCGATGTGAACCCTAGGTTCCTGTACGACCATTACGCCATCCTGTTGAACAACAAAGACTATGCGTCATACATCATCGATTTTCTACCTACCTTTTTGTTCCCTTGTGGTGAGCGCAACGTCACTCGGTGGGTCGCAGCAGGCCGCAGCATGGGTGCCCACTCGACCTGGCATGTCTTATCTGGTACGTATCTCATGCTTACGTTTTAGCTGAGCCCCGCGTCAAGACGGGCGTGGTCTTTATTGGCATGCCGGACTACAATGCACTCATGAAACAACGCTTGAGCCAGATGAACCTTACCGTTGGGCCGCCGTACGTGCCACACACGTTCGCAGTGTTGGTGAACCAGACAGACCCTGCCAAGACACCCTATACGAGCAAGAATTCCACGCTGAATCCGTTCTGGGGCAAACACATCTTCCAGGCAAACGGCGGCGCTGACCCGCTTGTCCCATTCAGTCTATCGGAACACTTCCTCAACCATGTAGTGTTGGGTCCCAACGATAAGCTGACCAAGGAGTCGCTGGAGATTTTTGTGGAGCCTAACGTCCCTCACCAAGTCACCCCGCACATGATCCACCTCGCTGCCATGTGGATCTACCGCTGGGAGATAGCCCCGTCGCCGAACGTGACTCTGCCGCACATCAACCTGAACGCTTCGACTATGGCCCGTCCGCACGAGCCCATCCATGCTACGCCCACGTCGTGTCACGACTGACCATCCTAGATTTTATTCCATGTCTTGTGAATAGTAAGACTTACAATATATATAGTGTATGAGCCATAGAATACCTAACATTTTGCCGACGCGCCGCCCCACGCCTAACGACAGAACTTTTTTGTTGGCTTGTGGAGGTCTCGACTTTCCGTAATTGGCATCCGCGAATGTTGTTTACAGGCCACGTGGCTTGGCACTGATTCGGCAACACAGACGGGCCCCACACCTGTTCAGCAACCATGTCGGACTTGGTGTCGCACATCCCCTCCGCCGAGGGGCTTCACCAACTCACGCCTAATCGAAAGCAAGGTGGAATTGGTACATTTATGCGTCGTCTTGGTGGGGAGGTGCCCGCGGACTCGCCGGAAGTCGCGGCCGCACGCGAGGTCGTGGCGAAGGTCGGTCTCCCCCCCCGCCGCCGCACCAAGCGCCCCGGCTCGGTGCACCCGCCGACGGTGCGCGAGTTCCGTTCTCCTGCAGGAACGCGTCGCATTGTCTCGGAGGGCGTGTACGAGCACCGTCCCAACCGCAAGTTTGCCGAAATTGCGCCTGAGACGCTTCTGGGTCCTGTGCCGCATGCGCCCACATCGGTGTTTGCGAACGGCAACCCGGCTGACCTTTACACGGCCACCTCCGAGAAAGCGGCTAAAGACTTTGTACTGCAGAAGAATCAGAGCCGTGCTCGCACTGAGGCTGCTCGCGCCGAGGCGCTGCGTATCCGCGACATGCGTGCGCGCCGCCAGCGTCTGAATGAGGAGGCGATTGCCGCGCGTGAGGAGAAGAAGCGTGCCGAGGAAGAAGCCGAGCTGGAGGCCGAGGAGCTGGCGGCTCGTCAGCGCGAGCTGCAGCAAAGCAAGTTCCAACCGAAGAGTGCTCCGTCCCGCGCCCAGCGTGACCGCTCGGCCTTCATTGAAGAGGACCAGCCGCCGCCTGTGCCGGAGAAGGACCGCCAGGCGCAGCCTGAGCAGACGTCGCGCACCTACTACAAGCCCGAGGCACGTCCAACTCCTGCGGCGCTGAACCGCCCCGACATGTCGTATCTGC
Source organism: Malassezia dermatis (assembly GCA_001600775.1). Classification (NCBI taxonomy): domain Eukaryota; kingdom Fungi; phylum Basidiomycota; class Malasseziomycetes; order Malasseziales; family Malasseziaceae; genus Malassezia; species Malassezia dermatis. The sequence continues at coordinate 289,929 of BCKX01000002.1, forward strand.
GTTCCTTCACGTCCCCTGTATCGAACTGGCCAAGCGAGCTGGGACAAACAAAGCCTGCCGTTGTTGCTACGGAGAAGCCAGCCAAGGCGGAGAAGCCAGTCAAGGTGGAGAAGAGTCTAGCCGAGAAGGAGTCGCTCACACCGGCTCAGTTTGCCGAGATGGCGATGGCATCCTTTGCGAACGTCAGTACAGGCTCGACGCTGCCTGACTACCTGTCTACGCGCCCTTCGTTGCTGGACGACACCAAGGAAAAGACTACTGAACCGGACAACAAGGTGGATGAAAAGGCCCAGGAGCAGGTGGAAAGCGCCGCCATTGCTAAGGCGGAGGCCAAGGCGAAGGAGGCTGAGAAGAGGGAGCAGGAGGCCAAAGAAGCGGCCACGGCCGAGGCGCGCGCCGAAGCGGAGGTCAGCCAGGCCCAGAAGGACAAGGTTGACCTCGCCACCAAGGAGGTCGAGCTGGCCCGTGAGGAGGCAGCCAAGGCTAGGCTTGAGGCGCAGAGGGCCCGCAAGGAGGCTGAGGAAGCGCTGAAGGAGGCCGAGGAGATCCGCAAGCAGGCCGAGGAGACTCGCAAGTTCTTCGAAGAGGCTCGCAAGGCTGAGGAGGAACGCCTGATCGAGCTCCGCAAGGCTGAGGAGGCGCGTGTGGCTGAGGCCCGCAAGGCTGAAGAGGAGCGTCTGGCCGAGCTCCGCAAGACCGAGGAGGCACGTGTGGCGGAGGCTCGCAAGGCTGAGGAGGCGCGTCTGGTTGAGACCCGCAAGGCTGAGGAGGCGCGTGTGGCTGAGGCCCGCAAGGCTGA
>BCKX01000002.1:292567-313355 GCA_001600775.1 Malassezia dermatis
CTGAAGAGGCCAAGAAGGCTGAAGAGGCCAAGGCCGAGGAGACAAAGAAGGCCGAGGAGGCCAAGGCTGAGAAGGCCGAGATCTAGGAGATCAAGTCTTTGAAGAACATGAAGGGTAAGCGCATATAATGGCGCAGCTCCTAATTTGTCCGACTCGCTTGGACCAGCAACGATATGGCATACAGTACCGTTAGTAGAATGTTGTTGAATCCATCCCCGCTACGACCTGCCGCCCTCCCATAGTCCCACATAATCGATCCCTGCCTCGGCCGGGAGCGGCCCGTCGGCACGCCGTGCTCGCGAGCGCTTGGTGCGGGACCGTGGTGCGCTAGGGGGCTGTGGCGGCGGAATCTTTGCCTTGGACAAGGACGATGACTCAATGGCCTTCTGTGTTGTAGATCGTTGCTTCTTGGATGGCACCGTGTTTGGCTTTTTGTAGAATTTCTGTGTGAGTCGGCAAACGTACGGCAGAGCGGCCCATCGGTCGTGGTCGAGGCAGTATAAGTGGAGGTCGACTTCTTCTCTTCGTCGACCCCCGGCGCCAGCACAGAGCATGCGCGTTTGCGCAGCAGCTCTCTGGCGGCGTGCGGCCCCATGGCACCCAGCGCGTGTGCGCACTGTTAGTATATTGCGCACACCACGGCCTGCCGGCGACATTGCGTTGCCTGCCACGCCAGAAACGTACATGGCGCTGCGCGCATCGGCGTACCAGCTTCAAGCGCTCCCAGAGACCTCCTTCGACGCGCTCATCACGCACGCAGGGCGTACCGGTCTCTCGGGTCTCATTTCCAGCATCACAGATGATGTCCTGCAGCACACAGCGGCTGACCAGGACACACCGCGCGAGCAGCGCCTGCTGCTAGCCCTGCTGAACGTGAGCAGCACGTATGAAAAAAAGCTCCCCCTGGCGCCCGAGCTCGTGGTCCGCCTTGCAACGCAGCTGCTCCGCAACGCTCCAGTGGATGTGATGCCTCCCCATGTGGCCGCCCATGTGCTGCGCAGGGCCCTCTCGATCCCGCGACGCGACAGTCCACACCATTCGCTCATTCCCGTGCTGGTGCAGCACCTGGCTGCCACGTCGACGTACCCCCTCCTGGAGGAGGGGCTACATGTGATTGAGTACAGCTTGCAATACGGCGCAGCCGATCCGGCCACATTGATGCACTATGTCTCGCAGACCGCGCAGGTGGACGGCGAGCGTCTTGGCGAACACACGCTGCAGCAAGCGCGCACCGACGGCTTTGCATGGCGCAAGTGGGCGCGAGAGACCACTGGGTGGATGTCCGTGCGCCCACGGCGACACAGCACGGTGGATTTGCAGACGCACGCGCTGCGTATTTCGCTTTGGTCGCTCTGCTGCCGCGTGTGGCTTCGTCTGCAGCGCCCCCTCCGCTTCCGCGCCGCCCTGGCGCAGCTGCGTGCAGAATTGCACCGCGCCTCGCAACTGCTCGCGCCCACACAGACGCTCGCGCCGCCCCCGCCCAGCGCCCACATTGTGCGTGGCCTGCTCCAGTCGCACCTGGTCCACCTCACAGGTAAAGGCACGCGCAATTCATTGCGTGCCGCCCTTGTGGCCATGCGTTCCGTCGATGCCGACGATCTCGTACAACTCCTCCCAGGTGTCGTACGGATGCTCTGCGACAAGGCATTGCAGCTCGACGATCCACGCACGGCGGCAGATGCACTCACACTTTGCTTCGATGCGTGTATGTTGCAACCTGGAGCAGCCTCCGCCGGCACCACACTCGCACACACGATCCGCCCCGCCACCTGGCTCCAGGTGTTGACGTACCTGGCCAGCACCTCGCGCCACGCGTCGGCACGCGCACTGCTTCCCCATGCGCTGCAGGGCGCCGCGGCCTGGCCCAGCCCCCTGCATGCGCAATGGCTCGCGTGCTTGTGTGCACTCGAGGAGCATGAGCTCGCGCGCCAGCTATACATGCAGTGGACCGCGTCACCGGGCATGCCACTCGACCCTGCGCACCGCTCCGCATGGCTGGCGCACGCGGCGCCGGCGACAGAGCTCCAGGGCACATATGCCCAATGTGGCGCGTGGCTGCGCGTGCCGGATGCGCCAGTGCCCAGGCCGCTGCGCGCCGCGCCCCGGCCCCTCGACACCCCCCTGGCTCGCGCGCCTCAGAGCCTGCTAGCCCTGGTCCAGTTGTTTGGCACGGCACCGCGGCACAAGGCCCCGCGCGATACCACATTTGCCATGGCCGTGCGCGACGATGCGCTCGTGTCGGCCATGGCCTCGGCTGCGACACCGCACTACCACCTGACGGCGCTGATGCAGGCGTCCCTCATGCTGGGCGATCGGGCGACGGCTCGGCACATCCTCTACAAGATGCACTCGTATGGATACGCTCTGGACACCAAGGATATGGCCGTCCTGCTGCGAGGGTTGTGTGATGTAGCGCCCGACGACGCGGTCGCTGCGCTGCAGGATTTGCCGCCGTCCCTAGCGGACGAGGCGCACCTCTATGCGGTGGTTATGGCGCGGTGCTTGTACCACGGTCACGCTGCGCTCGTTGACCGCGTGTATGCACTAGCCTGTGCGCGGCACTTGGGTGCGCAAGTGGGCCAGCAGGCGCCGGCCGTCGTGCTGGCCACGAGCGACGCCTCGCCCTCTGTGTACGTGCACCGTGCCATTGAGTTGATGCGTGATGGCTGGCAGCCCGACGTCAGCTTGTTGCTGTGGATGATGCGCTCGGCGGCGCGCGGCCTGTGCCTTCGGGATGCTGGCACCGCAGAATGTGCGCCGGGGCTCGCGCCGCGTGCTGCGCGCCGCGCTGGCCTGGGTGCTGCGCTGCGCTTGTACGAGTATGTCGCGCGGCGCCACGACATGGTGCACCTGCCTACAACACGCTTCCTGCTGTACCATGTGGCGGAACATGCGCGCCACCTGCGGCGCAGTGCGCAGTCCCCGGCGCCATGGATCGCGCGTCTAGACCGCCTCGTGGCCCGGCTGCTGCATGCGCGTCTGTGGACGGGGTGGAACGAGTATCGCGCCCTCGTAAAGGATACCACAATCAGAGAGACATGGACGGCGTCGCGCCAGCGAGTCCTGCCCACGACGCTTGCACACCAGTTGCTGCTCGCGTACCAGGCGCTTGGCGACGAGCGCGGTGTCTCGGAGGTGTTGGATTGGATGCACACAACTGCGCAAGTACGTCGCCGGGACCTTGCACGCGCGCCGTACCCTGCCCTACAGCACCTGGCGACCCGTGCGCATGGGCCGAACCTGCGCACCAAGCCCTGGTGGCATGCCAAAGCGCCTCGTAGTTAGATMCCCCTTCCGAAGCGCCGCCTCCACTTNCCCTCCCGCCATGCTCGTAGCGCGTGTGTCCCGGCTCGGGGCGCTGCGTCCCTTGACCGTGCATCGCGCGTACACGAGTGCGACGCCGCGCCTGGTCGGTCAGCCTACTGGTGTCGCTGTGCCGTCGGTACGTCTCGCCCACTCACGGCAGCGCCCACTCACGAGTGCCCTCGTTGGATTCCTGAGCGGTGCGGCGCTGGCAGCGGCCGCCGGGCTGTACTGGATCCGGCACGAATATACGCAGGCGTCTACATCTGTGCTACAGAGCAGTGAGCGCCTGACGGACATGGCAAACCACGTGCGTGATGTGATCTGACGAGTAGGTGACACAGTATCTCGACCGCATCGCCGAGTTGGAGCACCGCGTACAGCGCATCGAAAAGCAGCAGATTACGCGTGACGAGGTCACACAGGCATGGGACTCGCATCGCCAGCTATACACTGATATGTTCGAGGAAACGCACGAGCTCAAAGAGCGCCTGTGGCAGCTGGGTACGTGCGGCACACTCACGCAGAACACACCATCTTTGCCACGCGCGCACGCGCTGAACCCGTAGCTTGGGACCTCGTGCCTGCGCAGCCGCCGCCGCTGCCGCGCGTGCGCCTCATTTGATAGCATCATAGAGGTCATGGGTCCCATCGGGTCCGGCCGCTGATTGGGCCAAAACGGCCAAATTGCTGTCGCACGGTCTTCACCGATGCCATGACTAGCCCGGACGAGCCAGCGGGGGCCCCATCCACCCTGCTGCAGCTCGTACCGGATCGGAAGCAGCTCGAGCGCGAGCGCCTCGCTCGCGCAGCGGCGCGCGAGCGTTCGCACAATACGAAAAAGCGCGCGCGCTCCGTCTCGCCAGACGCGCAGTCCAAAATGCCTGCGCGCGCGGCACCGCCCAAGCCGTCGCGCTACACGCCGCCCGAGCCACAGGAGCGGTTCTGGACAGGCACTATCAAGGTGCGCACCACATACTAATGACAGGCCACCTACAACCGCTACGCGCGCGCCACACGCGCCGGCACAAAATTGGAGCAGCTGCTCGCCCCGACGACGCAGGCCGATCCACACGGCCTGCAGCGGGTGCTCCTCGCTTCCTACGATGTCGACATTGACTGGCTCGAGTCGCTCTTCCCGCCGTCTGTCCCCGTTACTTACATTGGCCACTCACCGCCTGGCGACGGCGCGCCACCGCCCGGTTTCTATGCGAGCGATACCATGCCGCACTGGGAAATGGGCGTGCCGCGCAAGCCGCACGCGCGCGCGCTACAGCACATCAAGCTCATCCTCCTATTCTACCGTACGCACGCACGTATAGTAGTCTCGTCAGGGAACCTGACGCCCCTCGACTGGTCGCGCTACGAAAATGTACGTGCGACGACTCACACAGCTCGTGTATATCCAGGATGTGCCTGCCATGGGGCACCCCCTATCCCTCCTACCACCAGAACCCCGCGCGAGTGGGTCTGCGTTCCGCACGCAGCTCGAACGTGTGCTGGCGTCACTCAGTGTGCCGACGACGCATCCGGCCATGCGTGCACTCGCCTCGTACAGCTATGAGCGCGCGACGGCGCACCTTGTCGCGAGCTGGCCCCTTGCGCCCGTTGCGCGCGGCTGGCCTGAGATAGAGCAGGTCGGCTTGGGGCGCCTCGCGTATCTTGTGCGCACGTGGAACCTTGCCCTCCCTTCCACGATGCATCTCGAGGCGCAGGGATCGTCGCTTGCCGCCTATGACCGGCGCTGGCTCGAGCAGTTCTACCTTGTCGCGGCCGGTGCCGACCGGTCCGTGTTGCCGCTGCCGGCGCAGCGCAGAGATGGACCGTCACCCGAATGGGTGCGTGCCTCGGGTATCGATGGATGGCCACCGGTGCGCATCCTCTTTCCCACGCAGCACTGGGTCGAGCACGAGAGTGTCGAGGGGCGCATGGGCGGAGGCTGTTTCTTTGGCCGTGCCGACGAATACCACAAGCGTGGACTGCGCCACCTATATGCACAGCCCGTGTCACACCGCGGAAACATTCTGATGCATGCAAAAAGCCTCTTGGCCATCGACGAGAAGGAGCCGGCGCATGGCTGGGTGTACATGGGCAGCCACAACTTCACACGTGCGGCGTGGGGCACCTTGGCTGGCACGCGGGAAGAGCCGACGCTCTCGCTAAGCAACTGGGAGCTAGGAGTTGCCATGCCTCTCTCTCTCCTAGAAAGCGATCCCATGGACGCGGTGCCCTACCGCCGGCCCGTGCAACCGTACGGCCTTACCGACGAGCCATGGGATGCACGCACCCTGCTTCCTTAGTGCATGTGGAGGCCGCTGGCGCCCGCTCCTTGCCGTAGACGGTCGACATGTCGACGTAGGTGGACCGCGCTCACACAGCAACCTCGCTCTGGCAGAGGGAGAAGTCTACAGCCAGCCTGCGAATACAGGTGTGGGTGTACATGAGAGCACACAGCTCGTGGCCGCGATCGATGCGCTCAAGGTACGCACCAACGGCTCACTGTAGCACACGACGCATCCAGTCCGCATGGAAGACTTTGCCCTGGTGCATGGGCTCCATGCGCTGATGGATCCAAAGAGCAACCTATTTCAGCGTTTCAAACAGCACCACAAAGTGCGCTATGACGAAAAGACCGATCTGTGGAGCTACAAGGTGGGTGCCATAGACTTACGCAGCCCGACTACGAGGTGCACTCGCCCGCGGACGTGGTCGCGCTCCTCCGGTCCAAGTACTACCATCCGTCAGCGCTGAACTCTGCGTCTGCTGCAGCTGGCATGCGCCTTGGTGAGCTGCGCGAGTCATACCCGCAGGCCCGCGAGACAGTCGAGGAACTCGCCAACGAGCAGCCGGTCGAGAACCGGCAGATTCTCGTGCTCCGTGGCAAGCGCGATGGCGCCATCAAGTATGTCTTTTGGAATCCGATCCAGGGCGAGGTCGTGCGGCCGATCGATGAGGGTAGGCCCCCGCACTAACGCGACAGAGTTCAAGGAATTGTGGCACAGCATGGAGGCGCCCGATGTCGTCGACCTGGCGACGGATCTCGAAAACGGTGCGTAATATACCCTGACAGGCAGAGGGTCTCAGTGCGACCCAGATGGTCGACACGGCGCCCAAAGCTACGACACCCACGGCCCACGCGCAGCGTGGCAAAAAGGGCAAGCGTGGCACTGCGCCGCGCAAGTTCAAGCTGCAAAATACCCATTTGAAGGGCGTCGATCTAAGCAAAGACTTTGTCAAGCCCAATTAGTCCATAGTCTATGGCCTATGTCCTGTATCCACTTAGCTGGCGGCTCAGCGACTCGAAGGGATCTTCCATCGCAACTGACTCCGCAACCGCCTCGCTGCCTGCGTCCTGCCGCCCCTCGCCGTTCGCCGTCGTAGGCTCTCCCAGGATATTAAACTGCGCATCCTGCGTCGACTGCTCGATCATATGGCGCGACGATCCAGGAAGGCTAACGTCAGTGCTCTTCGTGCTTACGTACTGGTCCTGTCGGCGCAGCGACGCACTGCTAGGCGCGCCGTTGTACGGGGATCCATCCACAGGCGTACTCACGCAGCACTCCTGTACCGGAGGCACCGACGTGTATTCTGAAGAGTTCATCATCATGAGACGCTGCTGTGCCTGCCACCGTACCTCACGGCGGAAACTGATCACCTCGTCGAGGATCAGCTTCTTCATGCCGGAAATGTCGTCCACATTCTCAAAGCTAAAATCGAACTTGGCATGACACACCGGCTCGTCTGCCGGATCGTGCCAGACGGCCAAGTACGGGTGTGCCAGTGCCTCATCACACGTAATCCGCTGACGGGGGTCAAACGCCAATAGGCGGCGCAGCAGATCCAGTGCCAGCGGGTTCGCCTTCGGATACAGCTGCTCGAATGGGATGCCAGGCTTGAATGGAAGCGAGCGGATGTACTGCTGCGCACGCGGACTGGCGATCCGCTGCAGCATCGCCTCTGAGGGATGGCCAAGATAGTGTAGGATCTGATTCAGCTGGTCGACATAGTCGCGGCCCTTGAACAGGGGGCGGCGCCCCAGAAGCTCCGCCAGAATACAACCGACCGACCACAAGTCAATGGCCGTCGTGTAGTTCTGGTGAGACAACATGATCTCTGGCGCGCGGTACCAACGCGTGGCGACATACTCGGTCATGAACTCTTGTTGGCCTGGTACCACCGTGTTCTGATCTGGATCAAAGCCTCGGGACAGGCCAAAGTCGCAGATTTTCAGTTCACAGTCCGCGTTGACCAGCAGGTTACCAGGCTTCAGATCGCGATGCAACACGTTGGCGCTGTGAATGTACTTGAGCCCGCACAAAGTCTGGTAAATGAAGCTCTGGAAGTGGGCATCCGTGAGTGGCTGGCCCGAGCGGATCTGTGTGAGCAAGAATTACGCACGATTGCGTGAAGGTCTGCCTCCATAAGCTCTTCATACAGGTATATTTCATTGAAGGCGGCAGGGTTGGTGATATCGAGGTCATAGAGACATGTTATGTTCTTGTGGCCACGGAAATGGCGCAGGAGTCTAATGTAAGCATGTTTCACGTACTTGATTTCACGAAGAGCACGCTTCGTGAGGATCCGCTTGTTAAATACGTTGGACACTCGCTTGATCGCGATACTCTCGCCTGATGCGATGTGCTCGGCAGAAGCGACACAGCCATACGCTCCTTGCCCCAGTCCTTTGACAATGCGGTACGCTGGGTCGATTAAAAACGTTTGGTTCAAAACCGATGCTTCAACTCGGTGCGGTCGCTCTGCGACACTCATTGTGCTGCGTGAACCTCGTGTACTGCTCAAGGTACGCTGAACACTGCCATGGAACCCCGTGGCCCATGCACTTGTACTCGGCCGAGTGGACGCGCACACACCCAGCCATCCACCGCGCCTCAACAAACGCGACGGTGCATGCGCCAACGATCTCTCTCGTTTATCAAGCCAAAACGGCTCGGTCATGACGTAGTCTGCATCCTGTGGCGATTGTGAGGCAGACGTGTGCTACTTCGTCAAAATGATTTTTTATCCCATGTTCAGATTCCTACCGTCCTGTAGCTAAAATCATGCGTCTCACCGCATCCTACTCTCAGCTCCCAGTTTGCGACATGCACACCGGTAGCATCCCCGCTACGAACAGCTCCCAGGGACAACGCGGAGGTATCACATCACGTGACCGAACGCGGCTCGCGCGCAAGCCGTGCAGCCAGACTGACCCACCAACGTACGCGTCGGGTCATGCCCTCCAACGCGACGGACACGGACGCGTTGCTCGCCCTTCGTCGGTCGTGGAAATTTGCCTCCGTTTGCCAATTCCTGTTCACTTTTGATGAAGTGCTCCAATTAGACGGATTTCAGACACAGGTTCGCATTGGCACACTTACACCAGCGACTGGAGTCGGCGCTCCAGCTGAATCAGATGAACTACATTTCATGGCTCTTCAAAGTTTTGCTACAGTTCCTAACGAATTCGAAGACGATCACGTATGTTCTCACCCCTGACACCACAGGCAAGACAACTGGGCCGATGCCTTCCGGTTTCAATGGAGCCACCGTGCGATCCCTGCCGTACAGCCCCTGTTGGGCACAGAGGAGAAGCCCATTGCGTGGGAATCTCTGGATATCCTTGAGAAGGTGTGTATAATTCTTTAACGAAAGCTTGGATGCTTGTTCGAGCTCTGCGAATGGCAACTGGAGAATCCTGAGCGTCTCCGAAGGCTAGTAGAGTCCGAGGAAGAAACTATTAGCTGGGTAAGTAATGACCAACTAACGCGCAGCGCGTGAACCCAGCAGGATGGGATCGGAAAGGAAATACGTATTGGCTCTTCGACGACAACCGTATGTGGATCCAACGTGTGCCGCCCAAAGCCGTTTCGAAAGCAAGGTCGAAACCGCCCTCCAAAAAGCAGAAGACGGCCAAGAAGGCATCCAAGCTGCCTTCACGTCCACGGTCTGCAAGTCGGCGCTCGTCGCGATTGAATGGGGCCTACGATCAAGCGTCGGAGTCGGAGAATACAACTACGGCGTTCAAGGCCGAGGATGTTTTTGGCTCTGATTCGGAGCTTTCGCAGCCTCCGGAAGAAGCATCGGAGTGGATCGAGTTTGAAACGATCTGTATCACAAAATCAGAATGGATCGACTTTTGTGAGCGTTTTGCTACGTCAAAACACCCCGATGAGCGCAGCCTGTACAACTATATCTCTAAGGAGGTTCTCCCCAAGATTCTGGAGGTCATTCAAAGCGAGGAAAAGAAGGCTGCTTTGGAAGCAGCTCTTTCGAACCGCAAACGCAGCTCCCGTATTGCCTTGCGCGACAGTGAGCGCGAGCAGCGCGAGCGTGAAGAGATGGAACTGCGTGAACAACGCGTGCGTGCACAAGCAGCATTGCAAGCGGAAAAAGAGCGTATGGCCCGTGAGGAAGCGGAAGCGGCGACACGCCGCACACGCGAGGACCGCATGCGAGAAAGGCAGGAGCGCATACTTATCCGAGAGCGCATGCTGGCCAAGCGACAGGAAGCATGGCGACGCTCCGAAGAAGGCCCAGTGAAGGTTGCAGAGAAATCGGAACCCAGCACCCCGCTCGAGAGTGGTGCAGACGTTACGTCGTACCCTGAGGAAACTGAGCACAGCGATAACACAAACATGTACCAAGGGCCACCGTCTGAACCACAGAAAACGTCTGCAAGCGATCTCCAAGGTATAGAGAAGCCCTTCGATGCCACACCTGTTTCGGAGACTGGTCCGCATCCTACCACGATGGGGCCGGGCGTGTCCTCCTTTAGCTCGATGTCCACGACCGGACACGGTCCCAAAATGACGCATTGTATCCCTGAAGCAGAGGTCGTTTCTACACCGAAGGACTCCTTTGCATCGTACATGCCCACCCATTCATTTGTACCGACCTCGCCGCAGAACAGGAGTTCTCGCGGCTCGTTTCCGCTGCGAACGCAGCTGCTCCGTTCACCCTTGTCCCAAGCCGTGGAACCTATGGAAATGCCCGCTCACATGTCTCTTGGAAACTCTATACTTGATTCGGACTCGTCTCGCGCTCTACGGGGGTCGCCGACGATGCCACCGCCCTCGTAGTGCTGTACTTGTATCTGCTGCTGGGATGCCCATGTCGGCCGAGATGGTTGCAAGTCCCAGCCACCGCTTGCATCGTAGTCGCCTGACAGCCATGGCCTCGGCTGAATCGCCGACGCTCCGCGTCGGTAATCCTGTGCCTTCAGAGACAGATCCCATGTCCAATTCATTGAACCTATCTGAATCCAACAGGATGGAAGACCTGAGTGAGCTGGCGGAAGAGGAGGAGTTTTATGGTGGGTCTTAAGATCATGTCCACTGACACGCAGAGTCCGAAACACCCTCCGACAGCGGTACAGAAGGTTTGACATGGATCTCATGGTTTTGTTCCTTGTCTGGCCACCAGTACTTTACAGAAGTTGCGGAAGAGTTTATTGAAGACGATTTTAATTTGACCGGACTCAACTTCCTTGTTCCCTTTTACAAGGAAGCGTTGGAAATGATCCTTGATATTGAGCCGCGTGCGTTACTTTTTTCTGACAGAAACAGAGGACTCACTCAAAATCCCAGATATCTCGATCGTCGAGTCGTCGGCTGAGCTGCTCTATGGCCTCATCCACCAGCGCTATATCATCACTCGCCAAGGCATGCAGCAGATGGTATGTTGCATAACACTAACCGCAGGTTGAAAAGTTTGACCATGGCCATTTCGGCGTGTGCCCGCGCGTCTACTGCAATTCACAGTACATGCTGCCTTGCGGGAGCTCAGACCTGCCTGGCCTAGATACCGTCAAGCTTTATTGCCCCAACTGTATGGATACGTACATGCCTCCCAGCAGCAGATACCATGGTATTGATGGCGCTTTCTTTGGAACCACATTCCCTCATCTTTTACTTCAATGCTGCCGGGACCTGGCGCCTTCTATTTTGGCACCGCTTCCCTCTGCCATGGACGCCACAGAGCAGGAATCCTGCATGGAAGACGCATCAAAATCCGCATCGCTCTCGTCTAAGAAGCCTACTGTACTTTCAAAGGCACGGTTAGGTCGCAAAGAGGCCCAGGCAGACATTTACACGCCGCGGATATACGGTTTCCGCGTCAGCGAGTTTGCACCAAGTGGGCCACGCATGCAATGGATGCGCATGCGACCACAAACGCTCAGCGAGCTCGATTCCTAATACATGTTTGTAATAGTGATCCCCTACCGAACACGGCCTGTCTCCCGCGTCAGGCCCAGGGACTCCATAACCTGTGCCACGTGCCAGTCACGTCTCTCACCTTGCCTCCGCTCGGTCTCCCTCGTGTCAGGGATGCCTGTCTCGCGTGCGGAAGCAGGCGAAGCGCCCGCACCGGTACGTCTTACACCATTAATTACCAGTATCTCTTTTTGCGACAGATCGCAAAAGATGTTACGGTCCGTGTGTCAGAACCTTGGTCAGGCTCCAAACAACAGCCGCTGTCTCTATGCAGCATTGCGTCCACCTTGGGGCTGCTGGTCGCGGCCACATCGAGGGGCATAGCTTTGTATGACCTTCCAAAGTTGCATGAATCATTCAAAACGGCTGAGCGAAACTCTGTTCCAACTGCGTCTGCATTGCATACTTTCGACACAGAGGGACATGTGCAATACGTTGCTTTCGCTGATCATGACGCCCGTCTGGTCTGTGCTCTCATCGATGGGCGAATCCTGGCATGGGAAACGTCTTCTTTGCGAGACGGTTTCTCTACTCCCCATATGGTGAACCCACCTGGATCTAACTGTCACTTGCTGGCGCTGGAACCCAATTCTGGCGACCGCAGCACACTCTGCTTGGTTGTCTATGGCCCTGAGCCCACGTTAGGGTCGGGTGGCACAGCATATATCTTGGACCTATCCCAAAGCAGCTGGAGTGCACCTCTGCCGTGCTCTGGCGTCACAGCAGTAAATTGGTCTACGCGAGGAAAGCAACTGGTCGCAGGCTGTTATTCTGGCGAGATTGTTCAGCTCACACCAGAAGGCGACATCAAGGCCAAGTTGCCTCCTCCGCCCGAGGTCGATTCTTCTCTCTATGTGGATGACGTTCAATGGCTTGAGAACCATGTGTTTTTGGCCACATACAATGCCATACCTACTGATTCCGACGAACCTAGCCATGGTTATGAAATCTACGTCATTCTCCGTGATGCCAAGGCCGATCATCTAACGTATGCCTCTTTGCCTCTCGATGTTGCCCCGCCATTTGGTGATACAACATGGTGGGGTAAACGCTATACGGCAGCCTTGCGCGCATGGGCAAGCACCAAGCACCTCATTTTCATGGGCTGCACGGCTAGTACAGATGTTGGTGTGATCAGCTGTAATGAGTCGTCGGGACCTAGCGCTTGGAATGCTCTTGAGTTGGAGGAGACGTCACGCATTGTGTTGCCATTTTCCTCGCAAGATGACTCGTCCGATACAGCACCTTTGGGTATCGCTCTAGACTTAACTGCAACGGAGCCAGTCTTGGACCCCAATGCCGCTGAAAAGGGTGAAGATCCGTCCACAACACTTCCGCCTATGCCTATTCTCTTCATTTACACGAGTGACGGTGTTCTTCTCGGGTATCATATTATTAACACAGATGCAAAAGATATCTATGCTGGCATGCTGTCCGAGGCCCAAAACTCTACCAGCACGTCTAATTACACGTCTACACCAGCACCAGCACCAGCACCGGCACCAGCACCAGCAACCAATCCCGTCCCAACGAACAGTGCACCAGCGTTCGGCTCTGTGTCTGCATTTGGCGCATCGAACACATCCACATTACCGGCATTTGGCTCGTCCACGGCTTTCGGCAATGCAGCAAGTAGTGTCAAGCCGGCCTTTGGTGCAACGTCGGCTTTTGGTGCAGGTGCGTCAAGCACACCAGCCTTTGGCGCTACATCTGCCTTCGGATCGTCTCCCTTTACCTCTGCTCCTGCTTTTGGTAAGACATCATTTGGTTCTGCTACACCATCTTCAGGATTTAGTGCATTCGGCGGTTCTACTTCGGCGTTTGGCAACATACCTTCGAAGTCAACACCGAGCACATTTGGCTCCAATTCTTCACAGTCGGCTTTTGGATCCATCGGCTCTAATCTTGGAACTAATTCCGCCTTTTCCAGCAACACAAAACCATCATTTGGTGGTTCTGTCTTCTCCTCGGCAGCAAGCAAACCAAGTGCATTTGGGTCAGTTACCAGTCAAGGAAATGTGTTTGGATCAGGAGGTTCTTTCAACACCGGTCATATTCCCGTCTTTGGCCAGTCCACACCTAAAGTTGCGGTTGAGACGCCAAAGAATGAAACCACGCCAAAAGATGCTTCAACAATGGATGATGTTCCGAATGACCATACATTCTCTTTCGGTGTCATAGGCAACGTCCTTGAAAACACTGATCAAGGAGCAAAGGGAACTCAAGAGCAGGATATGTTGGAGGATATTGCACAAAAAACCAGTGATATTAACGAGTCTCATGCCCACGATGCAGAGCAGCCGGGTGTTAGTAAGCCCACTGCAACCCTTGACCCTGTGCGTAATCCTAAGTACGAGAGGGATGAGACTACTCCAAAACCAAATGGGGATGAGAAGTCCGTGGATATATCCGACAGTACGAAGGAAGACAACAGTCTTCCAGCAACAGACTCCAGATACCTGCGCACAAAACAAGACGCTGATACGAAGATATCTGGGCAGCCACTTCACACTGAGGAGTCGAAAGAAGAGGCAAAAGTTTCTCTTGAACAAGCTGGAGGCAATCCCAACATTGACAGTACTACGAATGGTGCGACGCAAGATAAGACAGCATTGGGTTTACCATCTAAGGATCGGATTGATGACAAAGATGGGGAAACACAGACGAATGCACTTTCCAGTTCTGCGCCCAAGGCAGATCCATCGCCTGTGCTGGCATTCTCGACACCACTTTCAACCATTAGCCCCGTGCATGAGGGGATCAAGGCTGCTCAAAGTTTCTCTTTCCCCAATCCGTCAGAAGCATCAGTGAGCAGCACGGCAAAATCTTCGACTACGACTGAAAATAAGTCAAGTGAAACGCCTGACCCTATTGCTAGGAATGCAAAAGAAAATTCAAACTCAGATCTAGAAAAAGCAGTGAGCATGTTTGCTCCGCCAATAAAGGACCCACCAAGTGCTGCTCCCTCTTTCTCTTTCTCGAAACCCTCATCTGAAAAGCCCAGCTTTTCGTTTGCCAAATCGTCGGGAGAGACTTCGAACAAGAGTCTCGCGTCACCGTCTAACAACCTAGCGTCTTCCGATAAGACTACACTGGTACCGGTCGACAAAAAAGAGACCACTCCCGCGCCTTTTTTCCATGACTTAGAATCACTTGATGCACCTGTGTCAATGCCGAGCAGTGATACCTTGGCTGTTGCTTCTGACAAGAGTCTAAATGTACCCACTGACACCCCTAATGCTCCATCTTCTTCGTCAGCCTTTGGGACCCCGGCATCTCAGGGACTATTCACACAAACTGACAAAGCAGGAGTTGTACCAGCCTTTTCAGCCCTGCAAGAAACTAAGGATGAATGTCTGCCCATGCGAGAAGATCTGTCTATGAAAAATCAAACTTCACAAAAGACGGAACAGCCCTACATGTCAGTGGACATTACAAAGAAGGATGAGCAGACAGGTGTACCACTGACAACTTCCGTGCCGCAAATCGTTTTGTCCAAGCCGATTGTGACTTCTGTCCCGAAACAGGACGATGAGTTACAGACAGAATTTTTTAAGATTTACGTCACTTTGAGGGAAGAGCTGGATGTGTTGAAAGCTCATGCGGTCTCTTGCTCTGAGTTTTTCAAGAAGCTTAAGCAGTCTTTACCTTCCCCGAAAAATGTGGACGATGTGAAGAACTCAGAAAGTTGGGTGTTTGCTGATATGGATGCTCTGGTTCCAATTGCCCGAGGGTTGGTGCAGCAATTACACAAGAGTTTATTGGAAGTATCGACGGTCCAACATCGCTTAGATGGTCTGGACAGTACGCAGCTCAAGGCTGAAATCAAGAAGGATGAAATCGCCCGCTTTTTGCGAGCCCGTCAAGATCCAGAATTTGCCAAACTGGTTCGCATCCGGCACCTAGGTCCAGAACATGTGGAAAATCAATGGCGGCTTCGTCGGTCGACACATATGGTCCGCGAACGCATGCAAGAACTGCAGGACTTCTTGAACTCTGCGCAACGAAAGAGCTCTATGGCGAAGCAAGGCTTGTCGGCTATGCGTGCGCCGTCCCTCGACTCTATACATCGGTCTGCGGATAACATGACTCGGATTGTTATGATGCGTTTGTCGGAGCTGGAGAAGATGGAACAAGAACTTTCTACATTGATTCCTGATCTTCCCCAAGACCAGACTACGCGGAGGCCAGCACCAGGACCTCTAGACAGTATCGCAGATTTGGATGCTGTGTTGTCTTCCATGGAACACACACAAACAGAGCAACCGGATCCGATGGCCTATTCAGCTGCTGAGGCGCTGTTGTCTTCTCGAACCGAGCCGCTCTTGACCAGGGCAAGCGAATTAAAATGGGACAAAACACAGTCTGTGGAACAAGGAGTAATTGAGCTGCGACAAATTCGGCAACCTATGCAGCCCCCTGAACCTGAAAGAAAATCCTTGGAGGTGCCTGCTCCAGAAGATAAACCACTCCAAGCTACAAATTTCTTGGCCACATCGACGCCACAAGGTGTCGATTACGGTGCTAGCACTGCCTCTCCTGCCAAGCCTATTCAGTCTGCGTTCCGAACTTCAGCCTTGCCGCTGTTATCGTCGAGCAAGGGAGGCGTTGCTTCCAAGGCAGACGCTCTTCCGCAGCAGTACACCACATTTGAAGGTTTAGTACAACCTCGCCCAATGGACTCGGAGACTGAAGATCTGACGCTTGAGGAATTTGTCGCTCAAGAAGATGAACTAGATGAGGAAGAAGACGATGACTACGAGGACGACGAAGACAGTTACAATGATGGGTATGATGATTATGAAGAAGACGATTTCGGAGACGATGCGGATTGATCACAGATCATACGGCAAAGACGACGAAATCCCTCCGTCATCCAAGTCAGCAGGTTCAATCCATCGCCACACTTCGTATTTGTGGTTGAGACCGCTTTGTTCGTGAATGGCGAAAGGTCCTCCATCTTGCATACCATGGCAAAATGGTTGGTCATCATTACAAACACCACAGAAACCACCAGTACCTGGTGATGGATAGAGGAAAAAGACGCGCTTAACGCGTGAGTGAACTAGTGCCATTGCACAATAGACACAGGGTTCATGTGTAATGAACAGTGACAAACCTGTCAATAAATAATCTTGGCCATTTGTCGTACTAGTGTGGGAATCATAATGCTGTTGAGCACGTAGATCCGCGACCAGGCGCACTGCATTGGGTATCGCGTGTCTTAAGGGATGGTTGGTGCTTGTGCGCGTATCATAGGCCGTCACTTCGAATTCGAAGAAAGCGCGATCGGCATCCGAAGGAAGGGTCGTTACCAAAACACCAACGCCCAGCTCGCCTTGTTCTTTAGCCTTAGAAGCCGCTGCAAGACATTTTTCAAAAGATTTTCGAACAAAGTTAACCTTGTCGTTATTTTCCCAAAACTTTTCATCAGCTGAGCGATCCACAGGGACAATCGCTCGTGCAGCATCACTACCAGGGATGTTGTTTTTTGACGAGATCCCGGCACCAGGCGGTAAAAACATGCATGGCCACACGGCACACCATTCAGATAATCTCTCGCGAATAGGAGCAGGCCCTGTAGGTACGTGCACAAGATACAAGTTCCAATCTAAATCCATTTGTGGAAATGTTTTCTTCAGGAGAGATATTAATTCATCTTTGCTGTGGGCAGACTCCAAAGCAAGAAGCATGGATAGGTCGTTAGATTCTAATGTAGGAAGCTCGGACGCATTCTCTGTAAATTTCTTAACTTCTTTCGTCTTTCGGAAGCTTCGCAGATGTCGAATAGAATAGCGAGGACATGCATCGCCAGCTCGTAATGTCCCGTCTTTCACTAATGATTGTAGAGACTTGATAATAGTCGAACAAGCTTTGGGAGGAACATCCACAGCCCACGCTCGTTTGGTTTCTAGTTTCATGCGCTTAGGATCTGGTGACGCAGTTACGCGCCACAATGGGGCCTTGTAATCAGTATCAACAAGGGCTCGCTTCGACTCAGTTTGGCGCTCGTCATTAAGATCCAAGTTTCCGAAAAGGGCGCACTCATTTTCCTCCGTTATCGGTGTCTTTGGACTCTCTTCTTCACGAGGTTCCCACCACATGCGTCCAGCCCCATAGCAGATTAAGAGTTCTTCACCTTCCCTGATATCACGTACAGTCCGATATTTAATAGAATTTGTTTTCTTGTCAAGCTCATAAGAAACATTTGCATTAGAAGAATGGTGGTTAAAAAGCGAACCGATTCCTAGAGATAGTGCCATTGTATTTCCTTCACTGCTGCGCTCCCACACAAAGGTATAGGAATCCAGAATGGTGTGCTTCCCATATTGAGAATATTCCTGTGCAGAAAAAAGAAGAATGGGACTGATTTCAATCACTGTGTTTGATGAGATAGGTCTTGACGCAAAAATGCTTCGTCCAGCATCAGGTGTATCGCAAATGAGTAGGCCAAACACGTTCAAATGCGGCGTGCACGGAGAATTGAGCATGATCCTCAAAAATGTAGGCAATTTTCGAGCACACGCATATTCGATGTATGTGGAGGTCGTCCGACAAGCGACTAAAATGTACCCAACATTGATATTGTATCGAATAATCTACATTCATTCTATGGTTGTATAATGGTTCCGTCTGGCCGCACGCTAACGACCTCGGGACCATCATGGACGGAAGACATTTCGGTTTCAGCCTTTTTTCCCTCTTGTGCTTGAAAACGTTTTTCGAATTTCTGGGCCATATCGGCAATTTTTTTCACCAAATTTCTCTGCTGAATTTCTTTCACAGACAAGTTAGATAATTTCCGCTTTTCTTCCCAGTTCAAATAGCCAGAGAGCTTGTCTTCATATTTGTATATAAAGGACCTTAGTGGGCTTTGTGACTCCTTTATAGCCTCATAGTCATCGGGATTAATAGGAATAACGATTGTTTCAGGCTCGTCCAATTTTTTCTCAGTGATGTCGACAACAATATTATGACCTTCAATCCACTCAACAATTTGCGGATACTGTGGCTCTGAATCGTCGTCTTCTTCTTCAATACCCTGGCGTTCCAAGTCAATATCATAGTGGCGACGGGTATCGGCGATGTCTTGCTCGCCGACAGATTGCAGTCGAGCTCTTTCTTTGAAGCGTCGTGCTTCAGGTGTGTCATCTCCATCCCAATCATCTTCATCAGGAACTTGTACATCTTCAACATCATCAACTGTCATTGTGCGAGGAAGCTTAGATACATGGTTACCTTCTGATTCATGTGAAGTATTAGAATATACTTGTGCGGCAACTTCCTTCTCAGCTTCTTCATCAACTGGGAGCCCTTGTTCCTTTCGACGCTTCAGTCCCTCTTGCATTGCTTGTACAACTGACAACTGTCCTTCTTGAGGCCCAGAGATATCAGTTGTAGCTGCGGTGTTGAAGCGTCGGACGCGGTTCATCCAACTTGAATCACCTCCCGTAATGGTGACATTCTGGGTGAATGTTCGATTCAAATTCACATGGGCCTTCTTGCCAAAAGCGAAAAATGGAATAGTAAAGCCATGGACGATAACAGAAGTGAGCACAAAAAAGTAAACAATCGGTTGAATCGTGAGAGTCAGGACATCATTGGGGGTTTCTGGTGGAACTGGAACTTTCTCTGGTAGCATAAGGCGTCCATATGTACACATGAAGATAGCACCAACACCAATGGGTCCAAAATAACCAGAAAATATAGCCTCATGGAATGTCTTGACATCAGGAATATACTTCCACAGTGCAACAACAATCGGAATGCGCTTCAGAAGCAAAACCAATATACTTAATCCAATTAATCTGCCAACACTGAGGTTTAGCGCAGAATCGTTGAACTGACTCCAAGGCATCTCAGCACCAATGTATACAAAAGTTGCAATATTGAATACCAAATCCACAATACTTGAGAAATTGGAATCAGCTGTTTGCTTTTGGAACCACCCGTCCCAAGCAAAGGCGGTACCACAGGCAAAGGCAGCAAGTAAATCATCACTTCCAATCAATACATTAAGACCCATGCTCGCCAAGGCCAAGCTGAGGTATTGGGCGACAAAACTTTCTCGATCGACTAATTTGTATTTCTCACTGAACCTGATCAGCTTTCTAGCAAGATATCCAATGACCACTCCAATGAGAGTTCCCAAAACAATCTAAAGTTAGTTTCCCATGTAAAGACATACTTCATAAAGAAGTGTTTCTGCAAAAGTCAATTATGGCGGACGTACGGTAAAAAAATTTTCCCACTGGGAAGCCCACCTGTCCACGATTCACTGTAAGATAATAAGCCAGATATAGAAAAGGGAAGGCAGCACCATCATTGCATCCCGATTCACACTGAAGAATATGTCTAATATGTGCTGGAACATGCTTTTCGGCCCATGGACCACCAACGACGGCTTGCGCAAGAATTGGATCGGTGGGCGAAACACACGAGGAGATCATCAATCTCTCGGTTAGTGTCGAATACTAACGCGCTCAGAAAATCAATACCTGGAATGAAGGCCCAAACCAGAAGACCAGTGACGAGCCATCCCCATAGCATAACGGGGCCCAACAACATCGAGATAGAGCGCCAGTGCCGCCAAACATATTTTTTCGGTAGCTAGGAATGTTAGACACAGGCGACATACCTCAACTCCAACAGAGAAGACAGAGAGCGAAATACAGACTCGCATAACTTCTAAAGTGATTTCACGCGTAATTTCAGTGCCAGGAGCATTGGTGGGATGTCCTCCCCAAGTATTCGGATGGAAAATTGACGCAGCACTGGGACCTAACATGTAAGTAAACTAAAAATACGTTACCAATAATGATTCCGAATACCAGCGCCAACGGGGCTTCTCCTAAGTAGAGACGCTCCTTAAAAAGCATTGAAAACATGCCGAACTTAATCATAAGAAAACACGATATACGCACCAGTACAATAAAAAAACCCAAGGCGACATAAATTATATGGGGTGCCGATACCTCGACTGGGTTAAAGTCATGCTTTTGTCCTTCTAGTAGCTCTACCATTGAGGATCTGCACAACTGAAAAATTTGACGCAGATCTACTACAACGGTTTGGGAATGCCAAGAAACGGGTCTCCTCCACAAATAATACGCATTCGTTAAAAATACGATCATAGATACCCGAAAACCTACCAGTCGCAACAAGGAGACGCCCGCTTAGCTCAGTGGTAGAGCGCGTCACTAGTACCTCCTGCGAATAGCAGACGGCTTAAGGCCATGACGAGGTCGGTTGTTCGATCCAGCCAGTGGGCA